>CAUYRT010086233.1:0-52857 GCA_963574885.1 Lepilemur ruficaudatus | reverse complement strand
TACTATGTGCCATCCATCTTCTTAGTGAAGTGAACAAGCAGAAAATAAAATAGAGAAATATACCCATACCCATGATGAAAAATTCTGTCTTTCATATTATTTATTTTGCTTTTTTGTATTTTTTTGTATTTTTTTTTTTTTTTTTGAGACAGAGTTTCACTTTGTTGCCCTGGCTAGAGTGCCGTGGCATCAGCCTAGCTCACAGCAACCTCAAACTCCTGGCCTCAAGCAATCCTTCTGCCTCAGCCTCCCGAGTAGCTGGGACTACAGGCATGTGCCACCATGCCCGGCTAATGTTTTACATATATTTTTAGTTGTCCAATTAATTTCTTTCTATTTATAGTAGAGACGAGGTCTCGCTCTTGCTCAGGCTGGTTTCGAACTCCTGACCTTGAGCTATCTGCCCGCCTCGGCCTCCCAGAGTGCTAGGATTACAGGCGTGAGCCACCACGCCCGGCCTATTTTTCACATTTTTGATGATAACCATCCTAGTGGGTGTGAATGAAGTCAAGTGGTATCTCATTATGGTTTTGATTTGCATTTCCCTAATGACTAATGATGTTGAGCATCTTTTCATGTGACATTAAGTATTTTTACAGGGTAAATAAGATATCTATGAGTAAGGATGTCAGTCATCTGAAAGCTATTACTACTTTTGCCCCTGGGAGGGAGTGGGGTCTGAGATCATGGAACATAGAACTAGCACATTCTGACAATTGTTGTAGTAGTAGGAGGGGGAGTGAGGGGAAGAAAGAGGTGAGGGCAGGCCGGGGGCCACTGCTTGAGTTTGAGGAAGAGGAGCAGTTGTGGGGGAGATGCCTGGGCAAAGGGGTGGACTGGGGTTTTGTGCATTGGTGAGGTTGGAACAATGGTAAAATAAAGACGTGTGATCCCAGAGAGAGAAGTGTGGGTATTCAGGACCAACCTCCCTACCTCGCCATTTCTCTAAGAGGGACTACCTCGCGGCTGAATGAACGATTTGCACTGCTCGGAGAGCAGCAGCATCACTGTGCACTGGGCATCAGGAAACCTCTCTGCCAGGGAGCATGAGCGAACAGCCAACTTTACTTTCTGCTAAGCGGTGCAAATGCTTTGAGAAAATCAAGAGTTCCTTCCAAACTGTGAGTTGGTGAAAGCCTCGACTTTAAAACCACAATTTTAGGGTGTACAGAATGAACTAATTTTTTCAGGATTGTTTTTAAATGAAAAATTCATGGCTATAGCTTTGGAATGTATAATTTTTTTTCATATATATCTGCCATCTCACACTTAGCAAAAAACCCATTCTCATCAAGAGAATTGCTTTGAAGTCAATTTCCAGAAATAGGATTTAAACTCCCTTAAGGGATACTTCAACTCAATAGATGATAATAGTGAGCCTTGACCCGGGAGTGTTGACGGACTTCATCTTCTATTCTATTTACACCACTTCCTGCCTCTACAGAAAATGAGAGCTCTGCTGAGCATTGCAGGAGGTGGAGTATAATGGCTTTCACAGTTAGACTGAACACATTCTGTGGCTAGTTTCCATCCCCATCGTTCTACTGAAACTGTTCTCCCAAAAGAACATGATATCTTCCTAATTGCTGCATCCAGTGGCCTTTTCTTAGTCCTTACTTAACCTATTTAACCTACCTACCATTTATTGAGCATTTTCTATAGAGCAGGCACATTGCTAAGCACTTTATATATTTGTGGTGTGGTTGAAAATTTAACTTACTCTAACTTGGATGTTTAGAGAAAAATGTAATATCTTTATTTTATCTCTAAGAAGTCTGGCCTTCTGTCCAACTCCCAACCCAATGGGGAAAATTATTTAACTGTCCAATCCAATTCCATATTAGTCCAATTTCATAAATTGAATAGCTCCCTTAGATAGTATTGAGTCTGTTTGGGTAAAAATGCTCAGCTTCTCGGATAGCCTTTTACCCCCGTTCACTTTGCTGTTTCATTTCTAAAGTGTTGTTTAGGGATATGCAGGTGGCTTCACATGGTCCCAGGCAACACGGAAGAACCAGGGGCCTTAGGGCCTTCTGGTCTCTAGGCCAACACCCCTTGTCCACCTGGCTGCTGCTTGCTTTGGAGACAGATGGCTAAAGTTGGTCGCTATTCTCTTTTGCCTTGGGAAAGCTGTGCTCATCCTCCTTGGCTGACTTGGTCTCACCTCTCTACAGCTGATCTAGGGTCTACTTTGAGCTATAACTCATATTTGGCCTCAATTCATGATGTCTGCACTGAAGCCCTTCACCACTGTTACAGTGATCCTCTCTGAATAGCTTTCAATCTAGTATCTCAGCTATTGTGGAAACCTACCAAACCAACATGGAAACCCAGAGCAGCTTGCAAAAGTGAAATTTTTCCTGCAGTATTACCCTAATTTATCTGCTGCACCTCTTCCCATCAAGGGGAAAGCCCAGAGGAAGCAGCCCTGATGCATGCACCTCTCCACTTTGCTCTGTGCTGTCCATCTATTGTCTTCTTTCCACAGTCCTCTGGGCTGGAAAGCAATTGACGTCCCCCTTCCTCTTCTAATCTGGGACATCATTTACATTCAATACCAGGGTCTAGCTGCTGAAGCTGCTTGCTTGTCTACTGTCTCATTGCAAAATCCTAGTTTTGAATGTCAGAAGCTGAATAATACCTCAGTCTTTTTTTTGCAGCCCTTCTGTTACAAATCCCAATCTGTAACAAATCCCAATCAGTCAAATGCCTTGGGCACACTAGGGTCTTGCCGCTAAAGCACATTCGACATAGCCAGCAGCCCCAGAGCTTGTCAGGAGTGTAGAATCTCAGGCTTCACCCTGTCCTACTGAACCAGAATCTGTGTTTTAACAAAATCTGCAGGTGATAAGTGTGAACCTTAAAGTTTGAGAAGAAGGGGACTAGGACAAAGGCCATGTTAATCAAAGAGAAAAACATCTTAATTCAAAACTTTTTCTTTTGCATTTATATTATCTCTTTCAATCACAGCAATCCTGTGAAGTAGATATAATTCTCTCCATTTTACAGCTCAGCAAACAACTCAGAAAAGTTAAGTGAAGTGCTGATAATCTCATAGCAATGGGCCAGAATGTGAGCCTGGTCTCCCTGACTTCCAGAAGCTCATGTTCTTAACCAGGATGCTCTATTGCGCTGCATTGTTGACCACATCCCTCTTAAGGTTTTCTCCCCACTGGTGACTAAACACTACCTCATCTTACCCCTTTGTTTCTTCCTCTGTCTGCTTGAGTTTCCTGGCTGCCTGTCTTTGGTGTCCAGGTTTTCTTGGTGTGAAGCTGCTTGGCTGCTGGGTTTCTGACCCGTGTCTGGCCGTGTCCTAGGCTGTATCCCTAATCTGTAACTATTCACACCTCCTTAAGTTCACATCTTTTTGAAACATTCTAGACTGCATATTGGGCAATGTGACAAAGAGAGTATCGGTAAGGAAGACACATTTTCAGCTGGGCCTCAAAGGTGGATCTCAGTTGGGAAGTGGAGAGACGGGAGATCATGAGAGGTGAGAATTCTAATGGGGAAAAGTTCAGAAGTAGGAACGTGCATGTGATGTTGAGGAGACAATAATTTACTGCTCTTTGCCTAGCCGGTCTCTGACTTGATGCTGCTTTCTGCTGAGTTTTGATTCAGGTGCACTTCTTTATCCTTTATCACCAATCTGTTTGCTGAATCACATCCTGCCCAGACCTTCAGCTTCATTATATTCCTGGTTCTCTGAGTCCCAGCTTCCCACTCCTAAATTCCCTCATTTATTATCACCAGACTTCCTGAAGAATGGCCAGATCTTTCATTCTTTGTGATATCTTATTTTCTTATTCCTTCCTTTCAATTCTGACCATCACCACTGCAATCTGGGCTCAGATATTTGGATTATTATGATAATCTATTGTGCGGCCTTTCCATCTCCTGCGTCTCTAGCTCCAGTCTGGACTATACACAATGAGACTCCTGTGACCAGCTCAAGGCAGATACATTTCAAAAGTGGGTAAGATATTTATTCATTTCCTACACTAAAGTTGTCAGTTTTGTGCAGCTAAATATAAGGGTAGAGCTCAATTCCTTAATGTAACACATTTAAAGTCCTCCCCAATCTAGCTTCACTGTCTTATATCTCATCATACACCAACACAGGCTTTTAAGATAATCTGCCTTGAGCGTGGTTCTCTCAACATGCCACACATGTGCCTGTTTATGGGCCCATTTTTGTCCATTGGAATTCTCTCCTGGCATGTTCCTCCATTTACGCAAA
This sequence comes from Lepilemur ruficaudatus, assembly GCA_963574885.1. Classification (NCBI taxonomy): domain Eukaryota; kingdom Metazoa; phylum Chordata; class Mammalia; order Primates; family Lepilemuridae; genus Lepilemur; species Lepilemur ruficaudatus. The sequence goes on along the minus strand of CAUYRT010086233.1, from coordinate 48,614 downwards.
CCATACACATCTTGTTAAGGCTCAACCAAAAACTTATTTACCTCTCCTCTGAATCCTCCCCTAGCCATCCCACAGCACAGGTCCAGAAGACTATTCAGTATTAAGAGTCTAGTGTGGACTTTCCAAAACGTGGAACCATTGACATTTTGGAACAGATGTTTCTTTATTGCAGGGCACTGTCCTGTGAATTGTAGGATGTTTAGCACCATAACTGGCCTCTACCCAGTAGCATATCCTCCCCAGCTGTGACAACAAAAAATGTCTCAGATATTGCCAAATGTCCCCTGAGGAGGAAGGGACTCAAAATCTATCTATTCCCTGGGAGACAGCCAATGGTCTACTGTAATGGAAGAATTTCTGAATCAATGAGGCTGTCAGTATCTGCAGAATGGTTCCAGAGGAGAGTTATTTTCTGGAACACAGAATTTATTTCACAGGATGTTTCCCATCCCATTTAGAGTACTGACTTGGAGGACATCATTATATGCCTATATTCCTTATGAGCTTCAAAGTCTATCTATGTGGCCTCATGCCCTTTGTCTAGCTATCATAGCGTTTAGAAAGAAAAATATATCTGATCTATGCCTACTTCTAGCTTGTAGTTTCATTATTATGTTCTTGAAGCTTAGAAATGGTCCATCTTTTTGCATGTGAAATTACTAAAAGAGAAGGTAAAATGAACATGCTGAGCCTTCCTTGGAGAATATCTATGGTATGGAATTCTAAAAAGAAAAATGAGAAGGCTTAAATTGAGGTCTGCATTCAGAGTGTCTGTAATTCAGAGATTCAGTAAAGAACACAATTGAAACTTAATATTTAGATCTTTGCAGAGACCCAAATGACCTGAAGAACCCATCATGGGAAGATCTGGGGCACAGCATTCCAAAGGCCACCAGGTGGGACTGAGCTTGAAGTGTCTGAGGTGTAGAACAGAGGCCAATACAACTCCACAGTAAGTGAGGGAGAGGTTCAGAGAGAAGCACCTTCGCCCATTCTCCTTCGGAGCTGGAGGCTGCCGGCCTGCACTTGATAGAATCTTTTTTGTCTCCATGTGGCAGAGGAAGGAGCTGGGGGAGGTTTAGCAATCTTTCTTCCCCCAATACTTCAGCACAATCTGTGGAAGGAGGCCTGAAATAGGAAAAGCCCATCTGAAAGATTATTTTTTTTATTGACCCCCCCAAAGAAAATAGAGCCCAGCTTGCATTTTTCTGCTGCGGTACTTGAACAACATACTAGTTGCTTAGGGGTTGTTTGCAGTGATCAAATATATCCAATGATGAGGGAGTAACAAAAATCCTGGGAGAATCTGGCTCAGTTTCTGCACATACGTGGTGCTTTACCCAAAGAAAGGCCTCATTGCAGTGCCTTATAAGAGGTTAACGTAATTATTATTGTCATGTCTTGGGAATCCTCTTATTTTAAGCCTTCCTGGGAATGGGTTAATAGGGACACACTAAAGCCTCACTCAGTGGAGCCCAGCTCATTAAGGACTTGGTCATGAAGGTCCCCACCCATAAAATTCATCTTCTTTGGTAATTTTTTGCCAGAATGAATCACTGACATTTTATCACTCATGCAATTGGACTTTGATCTGAATTTGTAGAAATAAAAAAGCAATATAAATAAACACTGTCTTTATTTTTATTATTATTATTTTATTATTATTTACTTAAGACAAAATATCACATTCTTTAAACAAAGCTATCCTGCTCAAATTGTTAAAGTATTTAAATTATACTTGTATGCCAAGACTGTATTGCTTGCTCTAGGTGTACTCAATGAGAGATAATTGGTGCAATTTCTTCCTGATTCATTTCATTCTTTGCACTTAATGCAATTTTAAAAGGAAGGCTTTAACAGAGTATTGATTATTTATGCCTAAAATCCCCCAAGTTTTTTTTTTCCCATTTGGTTCTATTTCATTTTGTCAATATTTGTGTTAAGCCATCTGCATTGATTTCAATGAGGAGATGCTACCCAGCAACCTTTCACAAACAAATGGCAGTGCGCCAGAGCAGAAAGGAATCTTCTGCCAATCCCTACTTGGCTGACTTAGCCACTCAACTGACCGGTATCAGCTTTGTTCTCTTATTTTCTCTGGTTTTCAATAAGAGAAGAATCAGTATCCAAGAGACAAAGGCCTTCACTGATTAAATAAGGAGATCAAGTCACCACTTGGGCTCCTTGCTTTAGTCACCAAATCATAGTGGATGTGCTTAGGACATCTGTAGAGTAAGTCACGTGCTACCCGACAATTTCTGGAGTCTTTGGGTGAGATGCCAAACTTGCTGTTCTAACTCTCAAAAGTAAATAAGAGAGAACATTGCCTCATTAAGCTTCTGAGGTTGATTTCAGCAGGAAAATGGGGGAATGTTATTTTCCCATGGCAGTTTGAGTTTTCAGATCTTCAGAGAAAAGAGATGAAATACGTATTGCATCAGAGGTGCAAAGCTTCTCTTTTATCTGCACACAGAGGGGTCAGCTTCAAATCAAGATCTGTAGATAGTGTGACAAAATGTTCTAATTCATCCAGAACACTTCTGGTTTACGCGTGTTGTCCCACTGAATTATTAATAGCACCCCCTGGCACTCAGCAAGTGTCTTTGTTTGGATAAAGTACATGGTCATCCTACCTACGTATTTGTATACATTGACATGGCAAATGTAAAAGCTACGATTGTGAAAAATTGAGTTGCTTAATAGTGTGTAATTAGAACATTTGGTCAAACTATCTATAGATTATGATTTGAAGCCAATCTGTTGGTTGGTTTCTCTGGAAATTGCAGCGTTTTGAGAGGGGATAAAGAAATGAGAGAATTCATCAGAGAGTAAGAATTAGAGATATCTTCATCATAAAAACTGTGGAAACAACTCCAAACAAACCGATCTCATGAAACTCCAGCAAGCTGACATCACAGTTTTTATTTTCAAGTTCTATGAATGGGAAACTGGAGGAAGGTGTTATAAGGAGAAGATATGCATTTTTCCAACAAAGTCAGCAAGGCAGTGAGGTGGACCAGAGAATGAGCAAGATCTCCTTGAGGGACACAGGTAATTGTAAAGAGTAAATAAGTAGATTTGGAGATTTTGCTGATCCCATTCCTGTGTTGCTTTATGTCTACACTGCAGATGACACACATGGCGTGGCTGGGAAGATTAATGCTGATGCTATCCCAAGCTTGAACTATTTCCTTAGGTCATTTTTGGTCCTCTATTGGACTGCACTTCGTGCTTCATTTAATGTAAAGATAGAGCAGGGCTAGGGGTGTTTTCTTTGATAAAGAAGAAGCTGTGAGATAATTGGCGACCAGCGAGTGACTGGGGGAGCCACAGATCTCCACAATTGGAGCTCTCCCAGGCAGGATGACATGATGTTATGTTGAAAGGGGAGGATGGGGAGTTACCAATCTGTTTGATGCAGTGGATTGTTTTTTTCCCCCAGCTATGTGGGAAGAACTAATTTCATTTTTATGTGACTTGCACTATAGTTTCTCATTTCTAATTGGATAGTTTCCAAGTTGACATCCCCAAGCCAGCTGGCCACCACATCTGCACATGTGGTTTTTAGAGAATATACCTAGCCCTGTGTCCTTTCTTTTAGACTTGTTTTTTTAGATAGTAATTTTGTCAACATCAATTAGAGATCCTCTTTTACAGAAGGGGATGAATTGAAATGTAAAAACTTCAGAATTCAGGTTTGATGATGTATGCTGTGTGGATAAAAGCATTGGAAAGTTCTTTTTCCTCACTTCTAAGTATCTAACCAGCTACAGATGGCAAGTGACCATCCACAAAACTGGATGACACTAATGAGGTGTACAAGAAGGAGCACTGCACTGCGAGTCACAGAGGCCTGAATTCTGATTTTGGTTCTGATACAGAATCACTGTGTAATCTTGAGCAAGTCTCTGGGCTTCATTTTTTCTTTTGTAAAATGAGAGGGTTGAAAACAGTGGATTGCTAAAGTTCCTTTCAGCTCTAATGTTCTTTATGATTCTGATATTTTTTTTAATAAGGTGAAAAATCACACATATATTTTCCCGACTTCTCATCCAATTTTCTTCTAATGTTTTTTCTAATTGCCACTTCAGAGTTTTCCTGAAGGATGCACCATTTTGGGTCCATTACTCCTCCATTCTTCATAATCTTGGCACACAGTATTAGTCTTGAGGCATGAGCAGATTGAGTGGTTGCCTGTTAAGTGAGAGTTGAGAGTTACCTCCAGATATTCCCCACATTGCCTTGCCTCTGCAATCTGAAATTCTATCCTCAGGAGTTTGTTTCCTGCAGGTAAATCACCTGCATTCTATTAATATACACGCGCCCTGGGAGAGGCAGCACATTGAACTTGTTTCAGCTGCATTACAGCACATTCATCTGGATTTTCCCAATGAGCTGGCTAACCGACCACGGCACCTTGCAGCAGGAGAGAGACAGTGGCAGAGAAGTGAGTAATACATCCAAAATCTGGACTTTGCCTGGTGTTTCTCTCTGGTGGGCATCAGAGTCAAAGATGATGAGAAGCTGGGGTGGGGGTGAACAAGAGGTTAATGGAATGCTGTGTATTAGCAAATGCTGTCGGTGGCAGAGGGGAGCAAAGAAGTCAGAAGATACAAAGGATCCCCAAGAACAAATTTTCCCTCACAATTTTCCTTAGCCTTGTTCTCTCCACGTTAATCTGTATGAAACTAGTGCAGTTCCTCCACGCTCAATGATCACTTGAGAACAAGGAGGCAAGGAAGGAAATCACACTGTATTAACTTGTGACATTTTCTCGTGGCTCTTCCAGAATCTTTGTTTTCAATTTTGCCTGGATTTCAGATCTATAATTAGAGCTGAGAAGCAAATGTTCTGCACAGGGAGTTTTGCTAACACCACCATTTTGGAGAGGAAGTTTTTTAGAGGTAAAGAATACGGCAAATCTTTTCCCATCCCTTTATGAAACATGCTGTTTCTTAAAAGTCTAAGGAAGGTAGAGTCTTTCTAAAAGAACCCCTGTTACTGTGAAAGAATAAAAAAAAGCCCCTGGACTCTCCGTCGGTGTTGATTGCACCATCCTGAAGCTTCTATGACAGCTCGGGGTCAGAGGTGCATGTGCTCTCAGCATTAGCACCGTGCTGTGCTGGCTGAGGGGGATTTTCATTTATTTGGTGTGTGTCTTTGTTTCATGCTTTTCTGACATTGTACAATATGTGACTTTCTTCTGGAGAAACTAGATTATATACTCTCTTTTCCTCTCTTCAATAATTCAGTTTTTGACCTTATAAGCAACTCTGACTGTTACGGCAATGGAAGTGGTTGAAGAAGTTTGGTGGAAGTGGTGTCCATCAAATCTGTGTGTTTACTTGGTAACCGTGAGAGGATTCTGAAATGGTTGGATGCAAAAGTGAGGAATACTACTCAACAGTCACAGATTTAGTGTAAATATCATCTACACACCAACGATTCTTTCCTTCTTGCTGAACTTGATCCTGTCCAACTCACATGCCACATTTAATATGAAAATGTTTTGTCTACTTACCTTTCATTAGTCATTTCACCTTGTCCACCAGACAAAGAGAGGCCAAGGTAATAGACCAATTCATTTGACAGTAATTTTGTCCAGTGAGGAGGACATAGCAGATGGGAAATAGAAGCTCATCTTCTAGGTCTCTAATCACCATATCTCCTTCAGTTCAGGCCTACCACCCTCACAGAGGTTCACAATTTCTTATACCTCAAAACTGCTTACCGTTCAGTACTTTCTCCCCTGCAAATTTGGAGCTATTCCTTTTTTTTCAATCTGTTTCCTTTCTAATGCTCAGATTTGGTGATTTCTATTGCTCTGCCTTCCAGGTCACTGATTCTTTCTTCTGCCTCTTCCATTCTGCTGTTGAATCCATCCACTGAACCTTTTGTTTCAGTTATTATATTTTTCAATTCTAAAATTTCTATTTGGTTCTTCTACTTCTTAATGAGGTTTTTTATTTTTTTCATTTGTTTCAAGCATAATTGATTGTTGAAGCATTTTTATCAAAGCTGCTTAAACATCTTTGTCAGATAATTCTAATATCTTTATCATCTTGGCATTGGCACATTTTGTTTGTCTTCTTTCACTCAATTTGAGATCCTCATGGTTCTTGTTATGACAAGTGATTTTTCTATTGAAACCTGGACATTTTCAGCTTATGTTATGAGACTCTGAATCTTACTCAAACTCTCAGTTTTAACTGGCTTTATCTGACACCACACAGGCAGGGGAAGGGAGGGCATTGCCTCTTTACTGCCAGGTGGATGTAGTGGACCAAGTTTTCTACTACTAAGTCTTAGTTAACACCTGAGGAGAAAAGATTCCTTGTTACTCTTGGGTGGAGGACTGAGTTCCAGCTCCCTACGTGGTCTTCACAGACACTGCAGTGACGGTGACCTTGTTACCAGTGAGTGCTGGTGAAGGTCCTGCCTCTCCACAGGCCTCTTCTGACACCGCCACAGTAGTGAGAAAGAAAGAGGAATACCTTCTTACTGCCTGGTGGGTGTAGAAGTACAGGTTCCCCACATTGTCTTCACTGAAGGGAGGGGAGGAGAGAGCAGGTTCCTTCCTGACCAGTAAGGACAAAAGTCCTGGCTCCCTAACTGGCCATCTCTGACACCACCCTGGCACAGGGATTGGGTGCCTCATTACCGCCAGGCGAGGATCAAAGTTTGGACTCCCTTCAGGGTTTTTGCTGCTATAGGTGAAGTTGTGTCCACGGTTATTTTCTATGCTGTTACACCACACTAAAATAGTTATTGTCTAAAAGTTTTCTGTCTGTGATCACACATTTATTTATTTATTTATTTATTTTAGAGATAGGACCTTGCTTTGTCACCCAGGCTGGAGTGCAGTGGCATGATCATAGTTCACTGCAGCTTCCAACTCCTAGGCTCAAGCAATCCTCCTGCCTCAGCCTTCTGAATAGCTAGGACTACAGGTGTGTGCCACCATGCCTGGATTATTTATTTATTTATTTATTTATTTATTTAGTTAGTTAGTTAGTAGAGACAGGATCTTACTATATTGCCCAGGCTGGTCTTGAACTCCTGGCCTCAAGAAATCCTCCCACCTTGGCCTCCTAAAGTGTGGGATTATAGGCCTGAGCCATCATGCCCAGTCTGATCAAAAATTTAAATGTAAAACCTAAAACTTAAAAAAATCATTTAGAAAAAAAGGAAGAGAAGATCTTGGGGATCTAGGGCCAAAGAGTTCTTAAACTTGAAAGCAAAAACATGATCTATAATAGAAAATTAGACTTCATTAAATTTAAAACTCTTGTTCTGTGAAAGACTGTTGAGAGGATAAAAAGACAAATTATAGACTGGGAGAAAATATTTGCAAACCACATAGCCACCAAAAGAATAGTATTTAGGATAAATTTTTTTGAAACTCTCAAAATTTGACAGTAAAAAACCAAACAATTCAGTTAGAAAACAGGCAAAAGTCACAGGGAGACATTGTACCAAAGAGAACATACAGATGGTAAATAAGCACATAAAAAAAAAGATGTTTGGCATTATTAGCCATAAAGCAATGCAAATTAGAACCTCAATAAGATGTCTCTACCTACCTGCCAGAATCACTAAAATAAAAAATACTGACAACACCAAATGCGCATGAGGCTGGGGAGAAACTGGATCACTCATAAATTGCTGGTAGGTATGTCAAATGATACAGCTATTCTGGAAAACAGTTTGGTGGTTTCTCAAAAAAACTAATTTTGTAGGAACCATACAAACCAGCACTTGCACTTCTGAGCATCTATCTGAAAGAAAAGAAGACTTATCTTCACATAAAAACCCATACACAAATGCTTATAGTAAATTAGTTTGCAATAGCCCCCAACTGGAAATAACCCAGTGCTTCAGTGGGTGAATGATTAAACAAACTGTGATACACCCATACCTTGGAATGCTACTCAGCAATAAAAAGGGACCAATTATCAATACATACAACAGTCTGGATGAATCTCCAGAGAATTAAGGTAAGTGAAAAAAGCCAATCCCAAAAGTTTACATACTGTATGATTCCACTTATATAACATTCTTGAAATGACAAAAATATAGGGATGGACTAGTGGTTCCCAGGGGCTAACGAGGAGATGGGGCAGGAAGGAAGTAGGTGTGGTTATCAAAGGACAATGGTGAGGGATCCTTGTGGTGATGGAAATGTTCTGTATCTTCAGTGTATCAACGCCAAGATCCTGGTTGTGATATTGTACTACAGTTTTGTAATATGTTACCCTTGAGGAAAACTGGGTAAAGGGTACACAGGATCTCTCTGCTTTATTTTCACAATTGTATATGAATATACAACTATTTTAAAATAAAAACTTTAGTTAAAAAAAGAAACACTAGTCAATCAAATAAGGAGGCAAAAGTTTTCCAGAGGTAACTAATCAGAAATTCTGGGGGGTGAGACTATGAGGTCAAGTGGCTCTAAAGCTTGGGCTCCACTAAACCACCAGGAGAAGCTTCTGGATGTGGCCCACATCCTTTGAGAAGCAAGGAAATGTGCATATGAGAGTCTTTCTAAAAATCCGGGCTTACCCTTAAGGCAGGCATCATTATGATCAAAGTGTTAACATACTCCTTCCAGGTAGTGTGTGCCTTCTGACAGAAACAGGACAGCTTGCAGACTGGCAAAGCCTTGATCCACAAGGAGAGCTCACCCGGCTAGACCTTCCTGTAGCATTGGTGGGGTGTCACTTGGAGGGGCCATCTCTTAGGCAGTTCACATCTGCTGTACCTTTAAGTAAGTTTGGAGTGATGGCTTTGGGGATGCTGTCTTCATTCTCGAGTCTGGTCACTTGGCTGTGCTTCTTTTTATTCTCTAAGCTTGTGGCTCAGTTCAGCATTGCAGCTCCTCTACTCAGCAGGACAGAAGAGGAAGCCAGAGGGCAGCTGTGGGATCGCAGCAGGGCATAACCAGTCTCCACTTCAGGCAAGGGGAGGACGGTTGAGCACATCTTTTGGGAAAATTAAATGATCTCAAACTAGGCCAGGGGTGCAGGAGTCACTCAACTTCTCATTCTCTCTCCAAGGCATCACTGTGGAAGGATATATATATTTATCCCTCAACTCTACTCCTTTATTGTATTACTTTTTATTTTTTAAGGAATGGTAAGAATATTTTCTCAACAGAAGGAAATCTTCTTATACTTTACTTTTGGTTTGCTAGACCATGCAAAACAGTGGCACATGTATATCCATATAGATATTTCTTCCTGTAGATATTTTCCCCTAACTTGGTTTCTAGCAAGAGGTTGCTTTTTCATCATTGCCTTAACCTTTGGAAAATTGTTTCTCCTCTTATTAAATGTACGTAAGTCTCAACTAGCACCAGTTGGAAGTGGAAAAGTCTGTGTGAATATGTTTGCATGATTGTGTGAGTGACGGGATAAAGAAGGTCCATATAACATCTGCTTGTAAATTTCCTTAGTGAAAGTAAGCAAGAAAACTCCTTTCTAAGGGAACAATTGGAATATCCTAACAGTTGACAGTCAGAGCATTGCAACAGCAAAACATTTGTAGATAATGTGCCAAACACTGGGAGAGGTGCTAGGGGTATGGAAAGGCTAGTGATACAGGCCCTGCCTGCAGGGTTTTACAGTGTAATAGTCAAAATGGTAGCTGGCCTATTGTCAGTGTCTGAGGTGTGATAGGCAGGGCTTTAGTAGCATTAGTTTACTTGATATTCTCAATCGTTCTGCAAGGTAGTGTGAACCATTCCTGTCTTACACATATGGGCGCTGATACTTAAAGATATTAAGGAATTGCTCATGTTTATAGAATTAGTAAATAGTGATATTCGGGTACAAAACAGATCTGCATATGCTCTACTGCCTCTAAACAGAAAAGAAAGAAAAAAAAATCAGTAAATGGGCAAGCGCTAACTAAACAATCAGGATGTGGCAGATGATAGAGTGAGATACCAGAGGAAGGAGAAAGGGAGAGAGGATGGAGACGAGAGGGAACATTTCAGGAATACAAATTGTGAACATTGTGTAAGGTCTGAGCTAGAGGGTATTCTTCGTGTTGCTTAAATTTGGATGTACGTGCCGTAACAGCAAGCCAAGTCAAGTATGTCTATACACTTTGCAAAGTGACACCAATTATCCTGTTGAAAAAACATGAATAAATGCTATCCTACCATTTTTATTGAAAAGAAAAAAGAAAAAAAACTCCTTCAAACGTGGCTCAGAACTTTCCACTTAAGTGTCTCTCTATTCCATTTGCTCCAAGACACGCCTGCCTGTCTTCCTTCCTTCCTTTTCTTAGGAGAATCTGTTATTGCCAAATCTTGGTCTTTGAAGTCAACTAGTCCTCCAAAATGTAGAAAACACACCAGCAGTAAATCCTTATTCAAAGAAAGTCTTCATTCTTTGGGGCTTCACCTAGGCTGAGAAGAATGTATGTGAAAAATAAACAAACAACAAATCAACCTGAAGTTTGTGTTTTAGGACAGAAATTATTAACATGGTGCTGTAGTTTGAATATTTGTCCCCTCTAAATCACAAGTTGAAATTTGATCCCCAGTGTTGGAGGTGGGGCCTGGTGGGAGGTGTTTCAGTCATGGGGATGGATCCCTCATGACTAGATTAATGCCCTCCTTGGGATGGAAGTTGAGTGAGTTCTCACTATATTAGTTCCTCCAAGAGCTTGTAGTTAAAAAGAGCCTGCCACCTCCCCCTTCTCTCTCTTTCTCTCTCTCTCTCTCTCTCTCTCTCTCTCTCTCTCTCTCTCGCCATGTGATCTTTGCACACAGGGCTTCCCTTTACCTTCCACCACAAGTAGAAGCAGCTTGAAGTCCTCATCAGAAGCTGAGCAGATAGGTGCCAGCAGCATGCTTTGCAGAGCCATAAGCCAAATAAACCTGTTTATAAATTACCCAGCCTCAGCTATTCCTTTATAGCAACACAAAATGGACAAAGACACAGGGGGATGTTCAAAACATCCTCTCCCTCCAGCTCTCTATTGAGAATCCTCTAATCCCTAGCCCAGTTCCCTTTGTCCTCCCCAACTAAAGAGGAAAGATCCTTTCTAAGTATCTAAATCAGTACACAAAATAAAGGAATGGGGACTAGGGGGGAGGAGAGAGGAAGAGAAAAGCATTGAGTGGAGGCCTTTGTGGCTAATGTGGAATAGGAAAGTGATGTGGTTGGCTGGGAATTATACATTTGATCTCCTTCACAGATTTCAAGAAAGTTGAGACAGGAATTTGAGCTGTTTTGTGGTCACTTCAGGTTGTTGGTGGATAGTTCTGTATTTCTAGGAGCCAGGGCCACTTCTGAATGCCCAACCAAGCTTAGAAAGCTTCAGGACTTAGAGACCAGCCAGGATCAGCTCACCCCAGGAAGATGCTTGGAGGAAGGTGGAGGAGCAAAGGAAATCCACTTAAGAATAGCCAATATGCAAAGGTCACCTGTGAGTGAACTATTATGTTGAACTTTTGAAATGGCCATTTATATAGGACAAAAATGGTTGAATATTCGCAAAATCATATGAATCAATCTCATAAGGCTTCTAATCTTAAACACATTTCTAGAATGTGTTTGAAGGGTTTTGAAACTGAATATACTGGAACGAGTGGACATTGGGGTCAAAAAGATAGTTGAAGTCCAGAACCTTTTCTTATTAGATGTATTATCTTGGGCAGGTTATCTCAACCCTCCTAAGCCTCAGTTCTCTCATCTGAAAAATAGATACAACAGCATCTACATAGCTCATAGGGATGGAGTGAGAGATTATAAAGCATATAAAGCTTTTAGCCACATAGTAGGCACTCAAATGTTAATTTGTTCACTGAACCTATTTTATTTAGTTCTTTAGCTTTTATTTGCTTAGGATACTGGACAACATAGTTCATCTCCCTGGATTTTTACTAAACCCAGCACTTAGAATCAGTTCTGTTAGAGGAATAAGGGACCCAATCACTCACCTGGCCTAATGACACTTTTATGGACGTAGAATCAAAGCCCAGAGATGTTTCCCAAGGTCACAAAACTAGCCAGTGTCAAGATCTCTGCTGCCCAGGTCCAAGTTGCTCACTCCAGAGATTTAGTTAAGTTGCTCAAGATAGTTGATCTGACCTTACATTTCACTGCACTTTCACCCACCCAACAGAACCCAGGACAGAGAAGGAGGAGAACCAAGAGAACCCTGAATCTGTGCAAAAGTTACAGCTTTTCTTTCAGGCACCAATAATCCCAGGTCTTGTGTACACTGTGTGCTCCTTCACCCAGGCAACCGAGACCTCTTCTAAGGCTTAGGCAGGAATGACAAGCTGATTTCATCTCACCACCAATTATTAGTAGTTGCCTGGGATGCCATATTGAGAAGGATTCTGTTCTCATTCCTAGGTTGAACAATACAGAAATCTACAATTGATTAATGATATCAGCCTTGGGTACGGAAGGGAAAGTATTATAGGAGCATGAATCCCTGAGCCCTATCTTGGTGGATTCTGCTGAATTAGAAACTCCAGGGCTCTATCTCAGGCATCTGTGTTTTTAATAACCTCCTGGGTGTATGCCCACTGAAGTTTGAGAATCACTGACCCAGAAGACAAAATAAAAACTTTTCTGAACATCCCATAGGTCTCATGTGACTTGGCCTTGGAGGTTCTACTCTGTTGTGGGGTTAGTTGACCAGACATGTGTGATTTAGAATCAAAGACTTCATACAGCAGCCGAGCCTGATGCAGATGCCAATTTGGCTAGGGCCCTCGACCGTTGGATATCAGTCTAGCTAGAGCAGTCCTTGAGGCCTGAAACTATGCTCAGAAACAATGGGGTAATCATAAGAAAGCAGCAGCTAACATTTATTGCAAGTTGATTGTCAAGGGTTGAATTGTGTCCTCCTCCCCCAACATATGTTGAAGCTCTAATCCCTATCACCTCACAACAGGACCTTATTGGGAAATAGGGTGGTAGCAGATGTAATTAGTTCAGATGAGGTCATACTGGAGTAGGGTGGGCCCCTAATCCAATGTGACCAGAGTCCTTGTAAGAGTAGAAATTTGGATACAGAGACAGGCACACATAAAGGAAAGGTGGTGGGAAGGAGCCAAGGAGAAAGACTGGAACACAACCTTCCCTCACAGCTCTGAAGAAATCAATCCCGTTGACACTTGGTTTCAGATTTCTAACCTCGAGAACAGTGAGACAATAAGTTTTTATTCTCTAAGCCAACCAGTTTGTGCATTTTTGTTATGGCAACCCTAGCAAACTAAAACACTGGTCTAAAGACCTTATCATACCACCTTTAGAGATAAAAAGGCCAAAGTGTGGAGAGATTAAATAACTGCCCAAGATCATAGAGCTAGCACATTGTGGGATGGGGATAAAGCTCAGATTTAGCCCTTCAGCCCTTCTCTGACCCTGGAATTGGCTGAACTAATTGCCTCTTCTGGGAATGGCTTCCAAATTCTTGATACTAAACTTGCCTTGTCCTTTCTGCCTCCCTGTCCCATCGCAAGGCTCGCTGCACTGACCTGAGTTCTAGTAGCCAATAGCCAGCGCAGCTCTGTGTTTTTCCTGGTTTCTGTGGGTGCTGGTGAACTCACCTATACCTGAGCATTTGCCATCTGGATGTGGTGTCCTGGTTCAGTGAGGTGAACACTCTCCTGAAATAAACATTATATAATAATAACTGAGAACATGAAAGAAGTACAAGGTCTGCTTCAAAGATGGTCAGTGTCTAAAATATTAGGAAAACAAATGAAAATGAAATCATCTTTAATTATTCTTCCTTTCAATGGGGTATGTGTGTTTATGTGTATGTATGTGTGTGTGTGTGTGTTATATCAATACTAGAGCTGTTTACATGTTATACAAAAAGAGTTTTATCTTTACATTTGATGTAAAAATGTTCCCAGAGGCGTTAGCTACTTATCTTTCTTCTCAAACTTCTTGCTGCTGATGGGACTCTCCAAATGCTCAAGCCTATAGTACTAGAAGATACCCCATGAAGGGTCACAGTCCTGATTATAACACATTACTATATTTACTTCTATTGACTGCTGAAGTTTACAGCTGTTATTGCTTGACCTAAAACCCAAGGCTGTTCCTCGGAGATGGGAAATGGTGACTAGATTAGTTGGACAGAGTCCTCCAAAGGCTTCCAATCCCACGTGAAGTAATTGGTCTGATTTTTATATATATTCTTATAAATGTTTTATGTCTGAATCAGGAAATATAAAGTCAGAAGACTTTATAACTAAAGGCGAATGTAGAATAAACCTACTGGTAGTACTGTAATTCAACTGCGCTAACATGGCTAAATAAATATAAGTGGCTTTTTGAAGATATACATTTTATGAAGTAAGAAATGTGAGTTTTTAACTGAAGGCAAGGAAACAATGTGCAAGCATAATGTCTATCTCATAGATCTTGCAGCAAGTTGAACAAGGGGACTTACCTCCCAGGGTTGTAAGCAAACATGCAAGGAGGTAAGGCTTGTGAAAATGTTCTGAAATGTGGTGAAGTGGTTTATAAAGGAAAAGAATGACCATTACAGAAAGAATCACCACGTTCTCTCTGGGCCTTTTCCATGAAAGTTGTCCTTCTGTCAAAGTCAAGCCGTGTCTTCAGAAAAAACCTCCAATGCCCTCCTTTCCTCAGCCTTCCATGACCTCCAGAGGACTGTGAAGTCTTCCCCCTGGTTTCCCATTGACCTTCACCATATATACAGACCATCAGTTATCTCACTCTGCTGGTGTTGTAGTGTATTGGGAATGCTTTCTGACCATCCTCCTCCACCCCCAGATCACGTAATTAAAAACTTGATCTGTGACCTTATTTATTGGTCACCCCAGGAATGTAAAGCCCCGTGTGCTCAGATTAGCCTGCTTTCTCTTCCCTGCTCTCTAACGACTCCCTGCCCATGGAAGTCAAATATGACGGGAAACCAGGGAAACAGAGAGTAGATCATTTACTCTGAGACCCTGGACTTGTTCATGCTCACCCTGGCATGTGTTAATTGCTGGTTAAAACTGTTTTCCCAACTGCTCTTTCCTTCTAAGTGTTGTGAGTTGGAAAACTTCCAAGTGCTTTTTTCCTTAACAGCAGAGTATAGGGAGTATAGGTTCTTGTCCCTTGTTCCATAAGTTTAATCCTCTCTTCTATTAGTTAGGGTAAAACTAGCTGCTATAATAAACAAACTGCAAACATTTAGTAGCTTAATATAGTAAAAGTTTATTTCTTCTCTGTATGTGTCTGATGTGTGTAACTCTGCTCAGTGGGAAGCTTTCCAACTTATGGTAATCAGACACTTGGGTTCCTCCCATCTCAGGGCTCCTCTGTCTTCTGCTTCTATCTAATGGAAAATTCTAGAATAGAATATATCACTTCTACTCATATCCCATTGGTGAGAACCAGTCACATGGTCATACCTGGGAAGTAGCAAGAAGTATTGGGAAATAAGTCTATGGTTGGACAGTCACCTCCCATCAACAAATTCACACTACAGAAGGGGAAGCATAAATTTTGGGGTATTAGCTAGCAGTCTCTGTCACACTATACTATCTTAAGTGGGTGAGAACCATGGTGTTCATACACTTACCCCCTTCCCAATTGACTCACTCCAGTCCAGCAAGCAGAGTTTCCAAAGCTTTCCTTGGGATAGGCTGGAGCCCAATACTGTATGTCTACCATAACCCCTAAGCCAAGCCTTTGGAAGCTTTGGCAAAGCAGGGTGTGGGCTATTGTAGCAGGGTTAGCAGCAAGTTGTGGGTCAGGGTCCCCATTCTTTGCCTGCAGCTCTGCCATCCTTTCCTCGTCCTGTAATTTTCCTCTAGATAATTACAAGTTTGGCAAAGGATATGCTCTGCTCTCACGAATAGATTAATGCTGTTTTTATGGGAGTGGGTTAGTTATGGTGAGACTGAGTTTGTTATAAAAGCGGGTTCATCTCCCTTCACCACTCCATCGTACATGCTCGCTTCTGCCTTCTGCCCTTCTGCTAGAATGACCCTTGCCAGATGCCAGCATCATGCACTTGGAATTCTCAGTTTCCAGAACTGTGAGAAATAAATCTTTTTTCTTTATGAATTACTCACTTTTGGTATTCTGTTATAACAACAGAAAATTAACTAAGACAAAAAGTTGGTACCAAGAAGTGCTATAACTAATATCTGTGGCTTTGGAACTGGGTAGAGGCCAACAGAATTTGGAGGAGCAGGCTGTAAAAAAACCTGTATTGCTGCGAACAGAGTATTTGGAGTGATTGTGGTAAGGGCTCAGAAAAAGACCCCAGAACTAGGGAAAGTCTGAATCATCTTAGAGATTACTTAGTCAAGTAGACAAAAACATTGGTAGAAATATGGACTATAAGGGTATATTATGATGAAGTTCTTTAGAAATGAAGAATAATGTATTGGACACTAAAATAAAGGCCATCCTTGTTATAAAAGGGCAAAAACCTTGGCTGAATGGTGCCATGCTTGATGGCTTTATGGCAATTGGAATTTAAGAGCAATAAAATAGGATATCTGGTAGAAGAAAGTTTGAAATATTGTGAGTGTTACCGAAATCTGACACAGAGACACAAAGTGAGCACATGCTGTTGGAAAATGTTCCAATAGACTTGCTTGACATAGGGTTGCCACAAACCTTCAATTTGTAAAAAATGTAGTAGCTGCGAAGTACAATAAAGGGAAACACAATAAAATGAGGCTTGCCTATATTTATTTAGGATTGTAACTAGGTATGCTGGTTTTCTATAGTGGGCTGGGGTAGTGTGAATCACTCCATAAGAATCCTAGTTGATTTGCCACTGAGCACCTGGGCCAGCCAGGCCACTGTCCCAGAGCTGCCCCCCTCAGAGCCCGGTTCTTTCTATTCCTCTCTCCCTCTCTCTCATCACGTAAGCTGGAGGAACTAATGGTGGTTGTAAGCCTGGGTGCTGTTGGGGAGAAATATGAAGTCATAGTAATCCTTAAGGGAGAGATTAATGGATATTGAATAGGTGTTTTAATGTCTGCCTAAAATTAAGTTAACAACATTTATGACCAGACAAATAAGTAAGACTGAAGTACTATTTGACAGAAAACTATTTGTGAGGAGAAAAGCATTCCCATCATCCTGGAGATTGACTTAAATAAAATTTTAACCATTTCAGTAGTCCTCAGTTCTTAGTGAAGCAGAGATGCTTCTCATTTCCTTTAAGCCTTGAAGGCATCTGGGGGGTGACTTGATGTAAAGTCCTGGGGAGGCTGGTTACCCTTAGAGAGCAGTTCTTCCAAGGATCCAGGGAGGGCTGGGGCCCCTGCCGGCTGTGCTTCTCTGTCTGTGGTGAATCCCAGCACATAAGTGACGGAGGGGCAAAGGAGGGCAGGGAAAGGAAGACAGGTGGCTAGTAATAATCATTTGGGACCTATCAAGAAAATTGAAAATATTTCATAATGGATGCCAGTCTATTGATTGGGACTACAAACTTATGCTACCAGACACATCTGAGAGTGAACAGTGGTAACTTCCACTCATGTTTTGGAAGTAATTTATTAGGCAACTGTGACGTTGTCATTAGTGACTTTCATCTCCCTTTCTATTTGTTTAAATCCTCTTCACCACGTCCATCAGGAATAATGCCATTATAAATTAATTTCTCTGCACTCAATTTTAAATGCACATATTCCCATAAAGGCTCACAAATGAAGCCAATACACACTAAAGTGATCATGGCTTCTCAGATACTTTTTCTTAATAGAAGGAATTCCTGAAGAATAGTGGGCATCAGAAAGTACAGGCTAAGTCAAAGAGATATTGTGGCTTTTGGACTAGAACTATTTTGTAGCTGGGAAGCACTCAATGTATACATCTCAAATCTGTGGAAATACATACATAATTACTTGAGGAAGTACAATGCTTCGCTCATGGGATATATTTTACCTTACAATGTAATGACTTTCTGAATGCAGGGTATTTTAACTATGATATGCTAGGCTGAGAACTATTTGAAAATGTTATGAATAAGCTTATCTAGTTAAGTTTGTTTGGAAATTAGCCATAGATATCTACTGTAAAATACATGTATGCAAATTGGCACAACATTTCAGGAAAGCAATATCTATTGAAAAATAAAATGTACATACTCTTTGATCCAGCAATCCGACTTCTGGGAATTTTTCCATAGAAATACTTCCACTAATGTCTAAGGATATTTATACAAAGATGTTTCCCCAAGCATTGTTTGTAGTAGTCAATAACTAGAAATAATTCAAATGTCCTTTGTTAGGGGATTTGTTAAACAAGTCATGCAACAATCATAAGACAGGATACTAAGAAACTTAAAAAGAATAAGGCATTTCTGTAAGTACTGACTGATACAGAAAGATGTCAAATCTATGCTATTGTGTGAAAAAAGCAAGTGCAATACAATACATACAGAGAAATCTCATATATTTCTCTATGTGGCTACAGTCTCACAAAAGGTCTAAAAAGACATATATCAAATTGTAAGTGGTAGTGATCTTTGGGGCATGGTGGATTTCTACTTTTTGTTCTTATTACTTTTGTACTGTTTGAATTTTCAACACATATATTACTTTTGCAATAAAACTATTTTTGAAAGTATATCCTGTTGCGGTTTAGGCTTAGTATTGGATGCAAGCCTCCTCAACAGGCAGATGATCTTTCTTCTCATGCCTGCAGTGCTGGGCGTGTGCCCTGGTTCTGCTTCTCTGCACTCTTTCTGATCTCCTGCCCTCACACTATGCAGGGTACAAGGCCTCCTTCTTACTGACTCACTGTTAGTGCCTCAGCCTTTTGGGATTTGATGCCTTTGCTTCAAACTCTTTTAAACTTGCTTTCCCTTCTACCCATACACTTTCCCCTGTTCTTCAGTATTCATTGTGTTCCTCCTCCCTCCTGTAGTTGGCAAATCCTCTATGCTCTGCTCTCCACTGTTTTTTTAATGCTTATCTCTTTGTTTCTCTCTGAAGAGTTCATCTTCTAAAAGCATCTTTCTCTGATGGCTGTTGTTTAGTGTGGCCGCCCACTCCAGACAGGATGGAAAACCCTCCTTTACCTGCTGTCTTAGCTCGCCTGCTTTTGGTTTGCTGGCATTCCTACCACCAGCTAAAGATACTCTTAGGTTCAGTAGTTTTGCAGTAAGTTCCTGACTTTCCAACTCTGTACAGCCAAAGAGGCAACTAGAAACACTGTTGCAGGCAGAAGGTAATCTGCTAACTGCCAAAGGAATAGCAGGAGGGCAGAGGTAAACAGCCTCCAAGATGCCCCTGGGATCCTGACCCCCTGGTGTTCTCAGCCTTGGGTAGTCTCCTCCTTCACTGAAGCAGGGTTGACCTGTGCAACCAATAAGATACTGTGGAAATCATAGTGTGAGGGAAACTGAGGCCTCCTGCTAACAGTCAGGACCACTCTGACAGCTGAGTCATTCACCTTTGAGGAAGCAGATCCTCCAGCCCCAGGTAAAGATGCAGACAGATGGCTGAAGCCCCAGTGGACACCTAACTGCAACCTCATGAGAGACCTGAGCCTAAGTCACCCAGCCAAGCCACTTCCAAATTTTTGACCCACATATGTGAAATTATGAGCTAAAAGTTATTCTGTTATATACCACTACACTTGGGTTGATCTGTTCTATAGCAGTAGATGACTAAAACAAGAACCCTGATGTGAAGTAGCTATTTTCTTTGTAGTCTTTCTATATTTACTCTTTGCAAAGTTGAAGCCATATGGAGAAGTAACTAAGGGCACAGGCTTGTGGGATAGTGTCAGTGCGGATCCCAGCGCCACCACTTCCTAGTTGACCTTGAAATAAGTTGTTCAACTCTGAGCCTCACTTTCCTCATCTTTAAAATGGGAGAGAATAAGGCACCCACCCAGAAGAGTTGTTGATTAAATTAAATCAATTAAAAAAAATGATCCAAGGTCCTGACACAGAGCAAATCCTTATAAATGTCAGCTTACAAAAAGACAAAGGGATTCAACAGCAAAGGCAGAAAGCCCACCTCAGTGCTTCTCCCATTAACTCTTTTTCTAGTCAGATGTGTATAAAGTTAACAACAATTTGAATTCAATTTGACTTTGCTATTAAACTTATCGTTCATTCATTATCTTGCTTTTGTGTGAGTATCCTAATCTTAGAATGGAGCACAGGAGTCCAAGTGATTGCTTTCACCATTGCATCAAATCAGGAGAAATCAGACAATGGTGCTTGCTTTCTTTATGAATAGCAACACTGTTCAAATTTTCATTATAAAGATGGGAACTTTCTCTACAGACTGAGCATTTTGCTCTGATCCAGAGCATAAGAGAGAGACATGGTGGTTTTTCTTGTCATTTTTTTCTCCTACTAATATAAATGCACTTTAGTGGAACTTTACCACCAACAGATACACCTTCTAGAGATGTTGGCACAGTTTTATGTTGAAATGAATAATTCAGAGCTTGTACAGACCTCACTTTCCAGGCTTAAATTGTTAATGGATCTATCAATGTGACAGATTGATGCAGAGTTGCATCAGAACATAAAACTACTAAATATTTATAGTTATTTTTTATTCAGTTTACTGAGTGATTCCACTTTCCAAAGCTAATAACTTGTGCTGTAAAGGCAGCACTTTTTTCTTTGTAAGAATATCTCTCAATTTCACAACCAATAAACTAAGTTGTTTAGAAATAAAATTTATAAAATTAATGTCAAGTGATAGAATCAAAAGATTTATTAAAATTGGCATGCTCAGGAAAATCTATTGCTAGTTTATTAAGAGCTGTGGCAATGAGTTTTAAACTACCCAATTAGGAAAGGTCTCCAGTCTTACTGATAAGCATTCATTTTATTCGCAGTAAGTTTTTTCATAATTTTTTTATCTTGTCAGGGATTTCCTGCTACTGTACTTTAGACTTTTGTTTATAAATCTTGTCTTATGGCAGTGGACCAACACTTAAATTAAACATTAATTAGATTACATTAGATTTTCATGAAGTACAGCTTTTAATGTTTTTGAAGAAAAATTAACCCATAGTAGACTTTGGCAGAAGGTATCAGTCCTCTATCCAGATACTCTCTGTATTAGGGTTCAGTTAAGGAAATAGAAGTGCTAGGACACACACATACACACACACACACATGTGTTTATATATCACCATGATTTATATATACGAATTTCTTAAAATAGGGATTTCACCTTATGCAATTGTGGGAGCTGGTTGCAGAGTCTCTGTAAGGCTGTCATCCTTGCATCTGATGATGGATCTTGAAGTCTGCCAGGCTGGCAGTTGGGAAGGGAAGATGGACATTGACAAGATTCTTTCCTTGATCAAAGTGCAACCAGGCTCCTCTGAACTCTTTTCTCAACTAGGTTCTGACTGTTGGGCTTTCTGTGTTTGTCTTTGCATTGTCCAGTTTTATCAAGAATCTTGCAAAGTCAGTTTAGGCAGAATCTGATCAGTTTCCTCTTCGCCACATCCCTCAGATGATGTCTGCTCACCCTGGCCTGGCTTCAGTAAAAATTCTGTTAGGTCAGTTTAAACAGAATCCTCCCTTGCCCCTGATGTTTTCTCTTAATAATTTTCCATCTTCTTCCTCCTGTCCCCTTCTTTTTGGCTATAAATCTTTACCTTTCTTTATTGCATCAGAGTTGAGCTTCATCTCACTTCCCTACAACCAAATCCCATTATAGTAGCCCCCCTATATACATATCATGAGAGTCCCCCTGAATACAGTCTGCCTCATGGCTCTTTAAATAGTTTCATTGAATATGTTTTCTTTAAAAATATAAAGTTGGGAAGAACAAGGACCAGCTGCATTCCAACGAGCATAAGCTGGAACCCATGAAGATAACCTGTAACCCACGTCAATTTTCTCTGCCTCCCATCTTTACATCATGGATGTTCTGGAGGAGAAGCTGCAGTTGTTCATTATGCTACTAAACACACACCTGATCTAGCAGTGGGAGAAGATGCAGGATGATCCAGGATAGTGGAGTATTCTTATACAATGGTAAGTTATAGATCTGGTTGCTGCCTCACAGAAAGGTGAACCAGCAGGTAAACAACATGTGTGGGCTATAAAAGTGCCTGTCTCAATCTTCTGAGCACAAAACATAAAAATGGCCATTTCCTTACTTTCACCCTCCAAATCTTTCACGAAGTACATTTTTTGGTGCTCCCTAATTGGAAACATAGATGGACAGAAATTCTAGTAAATGTTGCTTGGTCTAGCCAAATTGACACATTACATAGCCATCATACCTTTGGATTGCTTTTACAATTTGTTTTTTGGGCCTTCCATCTCCACCTGGCTTCAGTATGCTTTAGCTTACAACACCTAGCACCTGTTGCTCTTCTTTCAGAGGGACAAAATCAGGCTGCTGGAGTGGCTTTCCCCAGAAGTGCCTGGGATTTTACTTCCCTCTAGGGCAGCCCTTGACCAGTTATGGGCCAGTGTATCTGTCCTCAATGTATCCCAGTAACTGGAATCTCTGCTTTGAATCTAAGTTTCACAACAATAAAATTCTTCCCTGGCATCACAAATGGCCCAGTGTTTGAAATTTTTTTCTAGACTGTAGTTTTCCTACAACGAGGTCCCTGAAAATAACTCTTTTGTGCCTCTCTGAGGTTGACTGACCCTCTTTATTGAAGGCCTGACCTATACTTGATTTGATAGACATCCTATACCCTAGATCTCCCATCCCTTTCTTGTGAGTTGATTATCCAGATCTGGACTAACCCTTGACTTACCTTTCACATGCCCTTCCCAAGAACATCAGCTCTGGCCTATGCTCAGATGTTCAGATCTTGGCCCTTTGGCCAATCAGTAGGCATTTTTGATCTGTTCATCAGAGACTTTCCCAGGCTGGTTCATCTTGCCTCTGCCTAAGCCAGGTACAGAAAGACAAATGTGGCATCTTCTCACATGTGTGGGAGCTAAGAAAGTTAATTTCATGAAGGTAGAGAATAGACTGACAGTTACCAGAGGCTGGTGTGTGTGTGTGTGTGTGGCGAGGGGTGGGGTTGAGATTAAGAGATATTGGCTAATGGGTACAAACATGCAGTTACAAGGAATAAGTTAGAACATATTAGCAGAGCAGGGTGACTATAGTTGACAACAATGTATTGTATATTTCATAATAGCTATAGGAGAAGTCTTGAAATATTCCTAGAACATAGAAATCATAAATGCTCAGGGTAATAAATATCCTAAATACCCTGACTTGATCATTACACATTCTATGCACGTAACAAAATATTACATGTTCTCCATAAATATGCACAAATCTTATGTATCAATTAAAAAAAGACTGGACCAGAATCGTAATGTTCCCAACACAAAGAAAATGTAAATATTTGCAGTGGTGTATATCTCAATCACCCTGATCTGATCATTACACAATGTATATACAAGTATCAAAATATCACATGGACCCTCCCAAATAAGTACAACTCGGATATATCAATCAAAAGATATGAAAATAAATACATCATAAGGAAAAAAAAGAAGTGGACCAACAATTTGCATTGCCACCAGTAATGTTTAAGTACAGTATAGTAAAGAAGTTTTGGGATAGTATGTTTTGCTCTGAATGTCCACACTCAAAGGACAGTTTAATATTCCCCAAAGTAAAGAGCAGAAAGGTGTTGCTACCTGAACTCTTGTGGTTGCTAATGCCTTCTTTAAGGCAAAATTGCTTCCAGGGCACATTTAATCATAATCCACAGTATTAAACCCACACTAACCTCTCAGAGATTTCATGAGAGGGGCAGGATTTAGTACTGAGTTGGGATCAGAAGATCCACGTTCAAGTCTGGCTTTTCTTTTAATCAGCTGGATGGCTTTGGGTAAGTGTTTTGTAGTTATAAGGATATAATGAAAATAAAATGATATAGCTTATATGAAAGCATTTTCTATCTCTGGAGCACTTGATGTATATTAGTTAGCTAATATGATTTACTAGGCATTCTCTGTAATTGTCTTACATACAAATCTGAAGCACAATATTTTTATTAAAATATTTTATGAGATGTTTTTCTGTGTGGCATTACAGCATTCATTCTTTCCTCTTCTGGTAAGAGAGCTCCAGTTTCCTTGGGGAATCACCCCTCCCCTGAGTCTAGGTTTTACGTGGGAAGCTGATTTAGCAGTGGGCTCCAGAGGTGAGCAGGGGACCCAGACCTAAACCAGTCAGTATATTGCCCCACCCCCTACTCCAGTGATTGGGTCAGAGGTGGGCCTGTGACATGATCAGAAGTAATCCTGGGATATTGTTGTGAGTGGCTCAAGGTCAGACATAACCGGGTCCAGGCATGTTTGTGTCTTTCAACAAGGTCATATTTTTATTGATGCATATTCAATCATAAAAGCCCTGGGCTACATGTAGTTCCCAAGGAGGCAGTTCTCTGCAGTAGGACTCATTCACTGGCTAGTCAGAGCCACAGGCACACAGGTGCAAGCCAATCCACAAGTCAGTCAATATTGCAAGCCATACCTGTGGTGTGCTTAATCAATATATAAATGCTATAGATTAAAATTCCCACATCGAGCAAAGTAATGTTCAACATCAAGAGAAAAGGGGATAGGAAAAGGGGTTAATGAAGCACGCCAAGGAGAGTAATGTGGACAAGGAGAGTGTCCTGGACTGATCCCACGGTCATCAATGTCTTGCAAGGCAGAGTCCTTGATTTGGGCAGGGAAAAATTCTTGATTTGAGCAGAGCCTTTGGTGGCAGATGCCAGGTACTGATCATGAGGGGCAGCAAGAGGAAGTCTATTGAGACAGCTGGTGAAGTCCTGCTACTTTTATGGCCCCTGAGTCCTGTGGTGAGGACTGATAGAAAAGGGTTATGCCCTAATCTGGTTGGGTGTATCCTCTCAATTAGGTGAACATCTGGTTCCTGCTGGCATGATGCCTTTTTAAAGTGTAAGATGAAGTCTTTGTCTAAGATGGAGTTACTTATGTCAAGGGTGCTCTATATAGATATTCGTTGGAGCACCCAGAAGGATGTCCTCCTTTTCCTGCTGGGAGAAAAGTTCAAAAGTCCTGCCACCAAGGAGGAAAACTAGGTGAGAATGTAGCTAAAGCAGAAGAAAGTGGAGGCCAGAAGTGGGGGATGGACAACCCTAACAGATTTAGCTGAGCCCTCAATTTCAGCTATAATACATTCAGACTTGGATTTGCTTGTTTCATGAGCCAATTACAGGCTTTTTGCTTGAACTAGTTTCAGATGGATGTCTGGTAATTTGAAGCCAGAAGATTTTGGAATTATACAAAACTTGTGCATTTGTGTAGCATTTTGTAGTTCCCAAAGAGTTTCACATATCATGTGCTTATTGGTTTCTTGAAGCATCTCTGTGAGGTAAGCTATTATGCATTAAGGTAGGTGCTATTATGCAGTGTCAAAGGTGAAACACCTGGGGCAGTGTGTGGTGGGTATGAGCCAGATTAACACTCAGATTAGACCTAATACTCTCTCTCTTGGGACTTGGGGCAAGTGGGGACATAATGCTGGCCATAGAGATTTTTGCAGTGGATTAGATGAGATGTTGAGTATGCTCAGTGTAGTACGTTGCGATGTCAGGTGGACAGTCAGAAAGGATAACTAGTAGCATAATCTCCACAAGGTCCCAGAGCTGGTAAATGTGAGAGCTTTGACCAAAACCAGGCTATCGCCCATTGTTTCTCATTCTATGCAGCACTGCCTCTCAGCCTGTCATGGGCTGTGCACCCACGAATCACCACAGACTTTTGTGAGCACTTGGTTAATGAATTTTGAGAGCTTCAAAGCAGTGGAGAAGTGTTTTGACAGCAATCAGGAGCAAGATAGGAACAAAGGTCACTCTGGAGGGACGAGTCTGCAGCTGTCCTGGATTCCTCCAATCCCTTTCCAAACTGATTTTAAGCCATACATTCTAATTTACAGAAATAGTGAAAGATATTCCTAGAAAACCTATTAAGCAAACCCGTAACAAAGATTAACCAAATCAATAAGGCAATATGCGGGGAAATGTATTAAATAACTGGATATTTATTTCCATATTGATAAGTTGGCAAAAAGCTACAGGGCTCTTACTGAAGTTGCTGACCTCATTTCTCTTTCCTTTAATATAAGAGAAATGTTGACATGCAAATTGAGTAGCTGGAACAACTGTCAAACATTTTAAGTGCTTGTTGCCTCACTTGAAATGGATGAATAATTGCATCATATGCCTATATATTAGAAGAGACAGGGTTTTGTAGGTCTGTTTCCTGCATCTCTGTTTTCTTACGGTTTTTGCCCAAGTAATGATCTGATTGGAGCATCCATGTACCCAACTGGTTAACATAGTTATCAACTTTCTATTTCCAAGGCAATAAAACATGCCAATACCTAAATCATTGCATGTCCTAAACCTAACATGTGCAATGAACACATGTGTTTTAACCTGCTACATTCAAGCTCTTCCTTGTGGTGCACAGAATACAAACAGAAAATGCAGAGATGCAACAGTATTATGACTCTGATATGTCTGAATTTGCTATTAAAATCATTGTATTTTTGCTCTGCCAGCACTAACCTTGCCTTACTAGTCTTGGTTAAAGTGTCAGGGAAACCCAAGACTATATAAATGCTAATTGTTATTATTGAGCGTTTATGAAGTTTCTGTTTAGGACATTCAGTCTCCAGGGATGCTTCTGGAAATGCATAGAGACTATTCATGATTCTGCTGCTGCCAGTTCCATTGCTGCCTAGAGAAAGTATAGTCAAAGCCATTTTAATTTCTTAGTACATCAGTAGTCATCTGTTTGCATCCAAAATCAATATAATTTTTAATAATAACATTTTTACCTGGAAACTCCTAAATGAGACTCATTGGAACTCATTCCAAAACCCAAATATTCAGAAACCGATTGCCTATGTTCTGTTTATAGATGATGTCATCAGTGGGGGCTAAATTTAGAAGCAAAGCAGCACTGCATTTGGTGACTGCTCTCTGGAGATAATTTGTAGTTGAAGAGCAGTAACCAAATTATTTTCCATTTCAGAGATGTCTTTTTATTTACATATTTCCAAGCAAAAGGGATGCACAGAGTAGCCAGCTATCTAAATACCATCCCTTTGACAAAGTGCACAAGGTGCGTTTTCACTGATCCCCGAGAGGCCTGGTTGGAAGCAGCGATGGAACTGCTGGGTCCTGCATCGCTGATCTGTGAGCCACACATCAGGGCTGAGAGATGATGGATTGTACCACTGCTTTCTGCTTAAACCCCGGAGTTTATAGTTCAGTCTCTTTGTTCTCTCCTTGCAAGGGAAATTTTATTATAAAGGATGGTTTGTGTACTTGTCCTAAATCCTTTTTGGTTCTTCTTGTTTTATGACCAAAGTGCTTCATTGTAGATTTTCTCCCCAATGGCTTCTCTTTGTCATTTATCATGCTGACAGTTTAATAGAATTGCAGGCCCTGGCAGATGGTGCTAGGATGTCCTTTCCCACACAATGCTAAGGAGCTTTAACCCTATCAGGGAGTCTCTTGACACACTATTGCAAGTAATGGTGCTAACAATCCTGAAGTGACAAAGTAGCAACCAGAAAGAGAGTAAAAGTGTGCGTATGTCAACTTCATACAGTTTTACCTTCAGTGCTTGTGGTGAGGATTGTGACAAGGGGTTTCTTAGGATCCCTTGGGGGTCAATATGTAGGTGGCTATGGTGGCACATTTAGTTAAATTCATAAAATCCATAATGAGATGAAATGAATTTTCTGTAAATATCTTAGTAGGGTACAGGTGATCTTCCAGATAATTGCAAGAAGAGCAGGGTCTGCCCAGGCAGAAAGAATGTGGAAAAAGCTTACAGTCTAATCACTTAAAAAAATTAAAGTTACCATTCATTGAGAATTTACTGTATCCCAGACAGAGATCTAAGTGCTTTACATACATTATTTAGTTTAATCCACTTGCCAACACTTTTAGGCAATAGCAATGATCATAACAAACATTTGATGAGTTTTACTATACTCCTGGCAGTGTACTAAACACTTTGTGGGCATTAGCTCATTTCTTAACAACTTTACCTTTAAAATATTTCTTTGGTATCTATTCACTCCTGCCAGTGTCTACTGCCACTAGCCTAGGCCAGCCCACAAACAATATTTTAAAACTTTTTTTTTAACGTAAAATAAAGAGCTTACAGAAAGAATCACAATGCAATAAAGAGCCCATGTTTTAACTGTGTATACATATACGTCCCTATGGGCACCTCCCAGATCAATATACAGTACATTTCTAGCATTCTAGAGGGTTTTCTCATGTTCCCTCCCAGTTAGGAAACCATTATTCTGACCCCTATCACCATAAATTAGTTTTGCCTGCTCTTGAACTGAGCATAAATGGACTCATAATGTATG
Source organism: Lepilemur ruficaudatus (assembly GCA_963574885.1). NCBI lineage: Eukaryota > Metazoa > Chordata > Mammalia > Primates > Lepilemuridae > Lepilemur > Lepilemur ruficaudatus. The sequence continues at coordinate 20,254 of CAUYRT010086233.1, read as the reverse complement.
TTTCTAGGATCTAGCTTCATAATAGTATGCAATTCATCCATGTTGTTGCATAGATTAATAGTTATTTCTTTTTCACTATTATATAGCTTTTCATTATATGAATATGCAACAATTATCTATCAATCCACAATTTTTTATTGCCTAAATTATTGATTAACTCCTTGATTGGTCTATTGGAGCCTCTACTTGTCTTCCAATTTTTTCTCCACTCCATGGCCAGAAGGATTTACTCTGTACTTTCTAAGGGAGATACGCACACTGGATCTGACAAGCACTGGTGTTCTGACCAGTCTGGGTTGCATTTTGGGATAAAAAAGTCCAATTTTACTATTTTAATTCAACACACATTTAGTGTGCATCCAAAGCATGGCTCTTGCTCTTTAAGAGTATATAGGAAGTTCAGAGGAAGACAATTGTATAATTAATAAGTTCCACTCGGTGTGATTAGTTGTACACTAGTGGTAGAATACCAAGTAGAGGGGATCACAAAGAGTATGAAACTCTCTTCAGGATTCCCTTCTCTGGCTTTGTCCAAGTTCAGTCCAGTGCAAGTTCACTGAGAAACCTACTTACTGCTTGTCTTCCAAGATACCTGGATGTCTTGAAGTCGCTCTTAAATAGGAGGCAGAAGCAGGTCAGTCAAGAATATCATCATTAAAACAATGCATTGGGCTTCTGGGATCACAGGTTGGCGTGTAGGAGTCCATCCTTGAGAATTTGGCCAACTCTGTGTACCTGGACAGGAGTGAGTTTATGCACTGAAATGCCGAGGACCAGATCCTGAACACTGTTATTCCCACCAAGGTTGCACTGCCAGGTGACATCACTTGTGTACTCAGGTATCCTCCTTTTCTGACATCTGCAGGTCTTCAGATTCAGCTTGTGTTCAGCACATTGCACAAATTAGGCACTCAATGCATACTTTCAGTTTGATCTGGCAGTGAAGTATATGAAAAGGCTTATCTGCTTACGTAGAATAGATGTTGAAGAGAAGACAAATCGTGGGCTCCTTAAGTTATGTAAGACACTTTTTCTTTAGTTGATGATGCCAGGTAAGTCTATCTATCCCTGAAACTCTCAACTAGTCTTTTATTTGCCAGTGCAAAGTTGAGCAGCTATACATATTTAACATAGCTTTTTGTTATTGTTGCTGTTTTGCCTTTTTTTACTTAATGTTATTTTATATAACTAGGCACTAATAGAAGCTAAATGTCTCTCTTTTAAATGTCATCATGTTTACATATATAATTTGTGAAGCCATTTCTTCACTTGTCAGGCACTTGAGTTTTTATCTTTTTGCTATTTAAATAGAACTGCAAAGAGACTATTTGTATAATTGTCTTCTTTCTTTTGAACATAAAATTATCAGTTCTAAAAGTCATGAATTGTTTTAAGGCTCCTTTTACTCAATTTCATATTGCTTGCCATGATACCATTGTACAGTACCTTGAATATCACTTACGTAAATGTATACACCAATGCTAAATACAGGGTTTTATAATTTCAAATTTATTTTATCTTGTTTCATAGAAGTATAATTGTGTAAGGGACTTGATGGGGTCTATCTTACCGATTATCTTCTAAGAGTTGGCTAATGTAACTTTGGCAAATTAACGTGGGGACATGTTTTAACCATATTTAAGGTTGTAGGTGTATGATATAGTTAGTGTTTAGTTATCTGAATTTAAAATTAAACCAGAATACTTTTGAATTTTAATAAAAAATAAAAGCCATCCCGATGTTATTATTTTGGTTTGGGAAAGGGTTTGAAATGCAATGTACTTAAATTCAGGGGTTGGTTTGTTTCGTTGTTACAAGAAGAGGGTCTCATTAAATAAAAAACTCCATCTACTTCTTTAAAGAGCAGAGAGTAACAGGGCACTTATAAAGCAAGTTTTCTGTAACTGAAACGTTAAAGTCTCCCTCTCTTGCTGGTATGGCTGTTAATACCCTATTGTCCAGGGAAGAGCACACATGGACAAACTGGCTAAGGACAACATAGTCTCATCCTTTTTAGAAGGAAGAAGATGCCAAGAGCTGAGGCCTCTAATGAATGTTAGAAGGTGGGCATGAATTAATTATGAGGCAGGAATTTGGATGTAGAGGGCTTGAATTAAGTTTCCCATGAGCTGTCTTCTAGTTTTGCAGAGGACATCAAGCTTCTGAAACAAGTTCAGTGGCTTCCCGGGAGGCAACCAGGTGTAACGGTAGAGAGCATGGGCTCAGGAGATGGATAGAACTGGATTTGAATCCTTCCTTTTTCAGTTACTAGTTATGTGACCTTGGAAAAGATTCTTAGTCTCTCTAAGCCTTAATTTAACAATATGAGAAACGGGAATCAAATGTAGCTCAAAGAATAATTGTCAAGTTAAAATAAGATCATGTGTATAATTCCTGATAGATAAAACATGCTCACTGTCTGTTAGCTTCTGTCATTCTTCATGGATAAATATATAGACCCATAGCTTCATGAAGCCAGTGAGGGTTTGCCTACAGGGGAATTAGGGGGTGTTCACTGCTTATATATCCTGCCAAGGTGGCTTCAGGAGAGGAAAGAAACAGTAGTTTCCTCTCTGCTGTCCTTCAACAGGGCTTCTAGAAATTTTCCATAAGCAGGTGGCAGAGATCTAAGCTGGGATTCCCAACTGATGGAAAGAATTTAGAGCCATAACTATTTTTGCTATCTTCAAAAATGCCCGGTTCTAGCCTTTGAGTGTTTTGCTTTCTTTTAAGCAGGAAATAGAGTAGTATAAACTAAATATAACCTATGAAAAAATACCCACAGATTTTTTTTACAAGTCAAGTTTCGGAAAGCTATATTTGTCCCCTTAGGTTTGCAGACTGCTGAAACCTTAGAAGTGTGCACAGGAAGAACTTTTTATTATTTGTGGAGAAAGGAAGATGACCTGGAGATCCTGGTGCTATGCATGGTATTCACTGGGTGAATATGACTGGTTTCATGACTCTTCTGAAAAATGTCATTCATGGATACAGCCTCTAATATCAAGGTGCTAATTCAAGTCATTTTGTTTCTCAGATGCAAAACTATTATTATAATCCATGCCTAATCCCTCACTTGAGGGATTGATTGGGTATTGATAACCATAATAGGCCTTGTAAACTTTAAATAAATTGTTCCTATAACATCTGCCAGGCAGATTTCTCTCCTGCCAATTGGTTCTGGGAGCTGTGGATGAAAAAGTGGAATTATTTTTGGCGCACCACTTAGCTGCCTGTAATGCGTTAATGGACTTGGTCGATAGGCAGCCACACCCTCTGCATGCTGACTCCTGCTGTGCAGCCAGACTGTCACTCCTGGAGTCCTTTGGGAGACAGTGTGGAAAGGATATTGAGGACACTCTTTCTTGTGAGACCAAAAGTGTCTAGACAAGAGTTCTTTACAAAATGAAGAGTCCAGTACACACACTTAATCTCAGATCCTCCCTGCAATATGGCATTATGGAATTGCAATGAGCTGTTCAAGCCATATTTTCCTGATCGCTTTCCTCATTGATTAGAAGTGAAGAGATCAAGGAGAATGCACTTGGCCAAGGACATGAAAAACACCTCCAAAACTTACTTTATCTGAAAATCTTGTGATGTTATTGAGTCAGAAATAAACACATGGACTTTTGAAAGATGAGTTCCATACTTATATTCTTATTTTTTAAAAACTCTTGGAATTCTTTTCAAGACTCTGGGGACTATTTGCCTTTAGTATAAAAATCATAAATTCATAGAACTTGTATATAATAGTCTAAGAACTATAGACCCAGAGTCTTAAGTAGTCATTCACATTTATGGCATTTATATTATTCTTCCTAAGCTGAGTTAGCCAAATTTGTGATAGAATGTAAACTGCATGAGGGCAGGTGATATGTTTAGTTCTCTGCAGTATTGTAACTGCATAAAACATGCTAGGCACATAGTAAATGTTTAGTAAAATTTTGTTGAATGAATATTTATTATTTTTAAAAGGAAGATCTTAGGGAGGTAAAGGTAATTTCAGTTTTGCCATTAGATCCAGTGAGTTTTTAAAAATATTTTTGATACTTACAGGAGCCATCAGGGGATGTAGTACGTGGGATTTTCCACATCAAAGAAATCCACAATCTGGAAATACTCAGGAATCAGTGATTTGGTCCATCCCTCTGACTCTGATCAGGGCATAATATCCTTTGCTTTTCTTTACCTTCAACAAGTTTAGGAAAGGAGATGCCCAGTCTTTTCTACAACTCTGTTTCAACTGCTATTCTTTTCCTCTATATCCAACCTAAAACTCTCCTGCTACAAAGAACTTGCTGGTTTTTGTCTGCTCCTGAATGCAGAAGAAAAATGAGTTTGTCAATATATTTTACATTCATATCCTCCATTTTCTCTTCTAACATCAATCAACAGTATCTACAGACACCCAGTTATAGGCCTAGCACTCTGCTTTCCCACAGTTTCATGCCTTATTTACAAAACTTTTGAAAACATTTTTCATTTTTTTTTCTACATCTCTCCATTTTCTTCACAGCTTGCTTAAAATATGAATCCATAAAACTGGGCTTACAATGGTGAGCGCATTGAGAAAAACAGGTTGTGTTTTTCAGGGAGGAAAAGCTTTTTATTTTTATTCACATCCAGAAAAAGGGATATTAATAGATGATATTAATAATTAATGCCTGTGCAGATGTGGCTTGGGGAGAGGGGTTACAACTGTAGAGAAAGGGTAAGAAACTTGACGTTCTCCAAAATGTCTCCACTGAGATATAATTTTTCTTTCATAGAAAATCAAACTTTTGAAATGTTCTTGCTTTGTTTCGTTCTGTATAGAGAGTTATTGCCACAATTGTGGTTGTGTAAAACAAATCATCCCCAACCTCAGAAGCTTACAGTAACCAACACTTACTCTCAGCACTCACGGGTCTGCCGGTCAACCTGCAGTTTGGCTGATTCAGTGGATCTAGGCTGGCATCGACTGTGTAGCTTTGCTTTAGGCTATTGGTCACCTGAGCTTGTCTGTCTCCAGGGTGTGGGTGGGTCCATATCCACTCTACGTGTTCTCTCATCCTCCTTGGGCCGGTGGCTACCCAAAGCGTGTTGTTCTCGTGACTAAAGGCAGAAGTGCAAGAGGCAAGCACAGGGAAGGCTTCTGTCCACATCTGTTAACATTCTTTTGGTTAAAGCAAGTCACACATCCAGGTCCGTATCACTGGGGGCAAAGAAGGATACTACACTTACAGTGAGAGGAGGCAGGGAGTGAATATTTGCTGAATAGTAATGTAAATGATCACCCAGCCCACAAGACTGTAAACTTTACAAGGGTAGGACTTTTGTCTGTTTTTCTCACCACTGCACGCCTGGAGTCTGACACCTGTAGTTGCTCAATGAACACTTGTCAAATGAATGAATGAATGAGGAAGGCAATAATATAGACCTTGCATAGCAGATTAAGAATAGTATTAATAACCAGAGTAAGATATATTCTTTATAACAAGGGCATTCATTTTAATAAAAGGTAGTTAAAAATTTATAACGCAATTTATATTAAGATAACTACATGTAATATATGCATGAGTATATTCATGTGCCTATAGTCACATGTCTTTCGTATTTGTTCTACTAATATGTCCTCATCAGCACAGTTAAAGTGGTATTACTCTGGCCAAAAGGATAAACCTGAGGGTGTCCTGTGACGTGCAGTGGTGGCAGAGCGTGCCTTGCAATGAGCTGTTCTGCCCCTTAGCCTCCTTGCCTGACCAGTGCTTTTGCTGAACATGAATCACTCAGTGCTGATGGCTGCAGGCCAACTTCCCCTGTGCTGCGGCCCTGAGCAGCTGGGTCACGTGGCTTGAAGCTGTGCTACAGGGAGCACTTCACGTGTCTCTGCTGTCCACCCCAGTTAGAGTCAGCCACAACAGCTCACACTTCCCGACTGCTCTCCTCTGGCGGGTCCTGGCACGGGCTTAGGAAGCTGAGCCCAGCCTGCTGCTGTGTCACATGGCAGTGTCCATGCTCTTCCCTGGTTACCCATGTTAACTTTCGTTTCTGGGAGTCACTGCTGAATTGCCCCAGGACACGAAATAGTTTATCTAGGGCAGATCTAAAACTGGCTGCTCAATAAATGGTTGAACTATCTTCAGTTTGGTCTGGAGTGAAATTCAATGAAGAAAGAAAGCAGGGTGATTATGTCAAACATCTCAACGAAATGTAAATTGGGGCAGGTAGCTTGTCTGTCTTGTTCAACACTGTCATCCCAGGGACTAGCATCAAGGCTGGCTCATGGCATACATTAAGTTATTATTCTTTGAATGTATAAAGGAAAAGCATATGCAGTCTCAAAATTGTTTATATTTGGCCTTAAACTAAAGTTTTCAATATACTATAATATAGATACTATATTATCATTATTACATTATCATATTAGTGATACTTTAAAATTAGGTTATTTTTGATGCAATAAGTTCTATGTTCAGAGCAGTAACTGTCACATAATGAGCACTATATAGTATTTGATAAAGTAAAATAAATTCAAAATAAGAATGAAGTGACTTTCTTGTTTTTCTTACCCTAATTTCGAACAAAGTACAAATAGTCTAATTTCCCTATTATGGTTTCCTGGTTTTCCAAAGTCCCTTTTTAAATAGATCATACCACTTAAAATGATGATAGTGATGAGGACAACAATAATGTAATGGTGACATCTAGTATTTATTGAGCATTTACTATGCACCAGATATTGTGCTAAGTGTTTTGCATTCATTATTTCAATTAATTCTTAAATGTATGAAGTGGAACATATTGTTATTACTTTTTTGCAAAGGAAACCCCAACTCTCAGATAGTAGACAATGAAACTGGTCTTTTTGATCCTAGGGTCTGTGTCTTTCAGTACTTTGCTCCTAGCGTGGAAGGGACTGCAGGACAGAAGTCCTTTTCTCTGCCCATGGAAGACATGTAGATATCAAGTGCTGGCTGAAAGGGGGGTGTGGGCTTTATGAAATACCTCTGAATACCCATCTTTCCTGTATTAAGGGGAAATATTTAAGATCTGTGGCTTATACCATGTTTCTTGATAGTTTGGTCTGAACTCTAGGAAGAACCCAAATCTCCTTTCCTCCGAGGTCCTTCTTGGCTAAGTATAAAAAGAAATGTAATAATGTGTACAGTGGAGTTAATGAAGCAGAGTAAGTCTTCCACAGTGAAGAATTCCATGGGAGACATTTTAGAAAGTTTAACAGAGATGCCAGAGGCTACTGTATCTGCGGGGTCCAGGGAATCTGCACCATTGGCATCTCTGTGGGGCAATGAAGAAGATGCCTGCTATGGTTTACTGCAGGAAAATTATCTTGATTAGATTGGTGTGTGTGTGTGTGTGTGTGTTGCTGCCAGTTAACACCCAAGAAACAGAAAACTGCAAACTTTGCAGAGTTATACATGATATTGCGTCGCTCCAGGGAGGGTGATGTGCTGAGGCTGCCTCTTGAGAACAATGCCCAGAAGGGCTGTGCTCAGGCTGACAGTAGCTTTGCTGATCCTTACCTTGCCTCTGACACATTCCTGGACAGATCCCATTGCTGGGGCTTTGTAAGCAGTGGTTTCCTTGACAGCAGGAGAGAAAAGGGACCCAAACTTGCAGTTCTCTGATTCCTACGTAACTTCCTATTGAGATGAAGGGATGCTCATCCTTCAGAGTGACACCCTTCATAGTCACGTTCGTCACTCACGGCATGGAGAGGCTACTCTGTCAGAGGGCAATTAGGGGCTCTGTTTCTTGTTTTTTAATCTTAGCAGACAGCACAAGTCCCAAAGTGATGGAATAGCACCCCATTCATCAGGTTCAGTGGAACAGGTGCAGAGAACAGTCGCTATCACCTGTGAACAGTTAACGTGGTAACAACACTACCATATAAAGCAGAGGAAAGCATCCTGGGCTCACGGAGCTTGAATGGAGCCCAAGGGTCTGCCTTCTTCGCTTAGGGGTCACCTTCTAAGTTCCACGTGGTTGCTACTTGGCCCTTAACCACCTTTCTTAGCACTCCCTGGGTTTCTGCTCAAAATGACAGGACCGTAGGCCTCTCTCCAGGTAAACCTGCTCTGCAGTGCTGCTCCCTTAGGGGCGTTATCATTTCCTTACTGCTTCATCCTTAAATTTCTCACAGATGCCCTAATGGAAGGCTACTGAGTGTACCGACTTTTTGCAACGGTTTTGGGTAACAGAGGGAAAGGATAACACAGCATGGATCAGAGTAAACTTGAAAATGGAAGAGCAGGGGACTTCTTAGGAATAGTGCCATTCTTAAGTGTCTTGACCATTTCCCATGGAATGTTCTTCTGGCTCCCCACCTTGTTAGGGGTGCTCTCTTTCCCTCTCTTCACTTCCTAGATGCAACACCCAATTTGCTCTTTCTTTACTAGGCCTAGTTAACTTTAACTTAGCTTTTCACATCTCCTTTCCCTGTTCCAAACTAGTTCCTTGACCTGCTTCTGTGTGGCCACAATCTTAATGAGGAACTCGGCTAAGATACATGGCCTACACTCAGGCCTCCGTCTTTAGTTATACTAAGAACCAGCAGGAAATTTGAAAGCACATTTTTTTCCCCCTCAAGACATTAAGGGTCAAATTCTTCAGGTGAACTCCTTTACCAGTTTTGGTAAAGGGAAGGGGAATGTGGAAAATGTATTGATTCTCTTCTTCCTGTGTGCTTCCTGCTATTTAGAAGAAGTTCCCAGGAATAAAATTTTACCCCCTACCTCTGAGTTACCTATTATGATGTTGACTTTTTAAAAATTCCTACTTAAGTTTAGGACAGAGGCAGAGCTTATTTAGGATATTACCCACTCCAACTAATTCTGGAAATGAATTCTGCCAGCAACCTGAGTGAGCTTGGCAGCAGATTCTTCCCCAGTTGAGCCTCTGAATGAGAGAACTCAGCCCTTCTGACACCTAGATCACAGCCTGTGAGGCCTAAACAGAAAAACTCAGCTAAGCTATGCCTAGACTTGTGATCCCTAGAACTAAATGTGTGTTGATTTAAGCTAGTATGTTTGTCGTTTGTTATGCCACAATAGATAACTAATACGAGCACCTACCACATGGAGGTACTAGATTGAAATAAGCTCAGATGTGTAAGGTGTTCAGAATGGTACCTGGCACACAGCAAGCACATGACAGACACCAGCTATTAAAATAGCAAGTGATTTTGTAAATTTCCTCTCATAGTCATTCAGTCAACAATATTTATTGGGTGTTTACTATGTGCCTACATGATCTCTTTTTTTCTAAGTCCTTTCAGCCTAGTGGGAAAATAATTTATTAAACGTATTTATAAGGAGTGTTCTGAAGAAAACTCCTGTGTGCTATGAGAGGATTTATAGAGGGTCCTAATAATGGCTTGGGGTCAGGGAAGGGTTCACTGAAGAAGTGATGTTTATGCAGCTATATGAAGACTGCATAGAAATTAAAGGGATAAACAGTAGCAGGAAGACCAGTCTAGACCAGGGTTGTCTGATAGAACATTCTGCGATGATGAAGAAGTTCTATGTCAGTTCTGTCCCACCCAATAGCCACCAGTCACATATGGTGATTGAGCACTTTAAATGGGGCCAGTAGAACTGATGAATTGATTTTAAGTTTCATTTAATTTTAATTCATCTACATTTAAATAGCCTCACCTGTGCCTAGTGGCTACTGTATTGGGCACTATAGGGAAGAAGGAAAGCATGTGACAGGATCCTAAGGCTGGAGAAAATGGGTTTTATTTAAACAACTGAGAAAAGACTAGTATGACTGAAGATGAGCCTGTACATATTTATAGTTCTGTTATTCAGTCCAACATCAACAATACTTGTATAACACTTATTCTGTGCCAGACACTGTTCTGGGCATCTTCCATATGCAAACTTATTTATCCCTCACAAAAACTCCGTGAATGAGAGCTTTCAATATCTGCACTACAAAGGCATGGTCGGGTGGTCTAACTTGCCCCTGATAACATAGCTAGCGATTAGCTGAGCTGGCCAGGCTGGCTTCACAGCCTGTACCTCAAGTACTGCACGATATTGGCTTTCATACCAACAGAAAAGAATTGTAAGTTGTGTTTGGCGGCAGGGTACTCTAGTTCTCTACATAGGCTACTGTGCCTGGTGTGTATTGTAGAAATGAAATGTCTTCTTATGGAAAAGAAACGGTGCAAAGCAATGAAAAGCAGAGTATGTATCTAATGAGCTCTTCTTGAGACTATACATTCTTAGATGTGATTGTATCTTTGAAAATCTTTGTTTGGTATTCCTACGGATTATGATATCTTTACCACAGCATAGAGGGAGGAGAGTTTTCCAACATTGAAGTTCATACCTTCTGTGTTTTGGTATAACTTGATCAATCATTTAATAATTGTTCCCATGAACCCAGGAAGTCAATGGCATAGGGCACAGTTATTATTATTTTTTGTTTTATGCTACTCATAATAACATCTTAATAACATACTCATAATATGTAGTCATAATAACAAAGTCATAGTAACATCTATAATAATAGCATAATAATATATTCATAATAATGTCTCTGTATAAGATCTTAAAACTTAATTTCTGATTTTCAAAGGTAAATATGGGTACTTAGACTTATTTTAGAGAGATTCTCTCTGTATACATTGGCATAAGATATGTGAAACATTAGGAACTATGAAAAGAAGTAGCTGCTTCTTTTGTCATGCATTTTTACAAAACTCCTAAACTATTCCCTTTGGAGAGATGGGTCAGTAGCAGTATCTCCTGGGTGAAAAGGAAACTAAATACCAAAGAATTCCCAATTCGCTTTGAACATTTTGACCAAATTACACACTCAGTGGATATTTGGAGATTACACCACCAGAGGGAGTGGGATTACATTTATTTATTTTTTATCCTACAACTAAACATATTCTACTGGTTGATTTTGTGCTATGGTTAAAGGTGATTTCACACACGATTAAGAGCCAGAATCTGTCGGGGAAGAACAGATGCTCTGATTACCTGCAACTTTGTTTAACTGGATTGCTGAAAACAAGAAGTGCTTGGAAGGGTTGCAGTCAGTGCTTTGATACAAAAGTGTTTAGGATCTGTCAATATTATCAAAAGGCCAAGGAAGTGCTATTGTGGTTGCTAAACTTAGAAAATTTAGAAAAGCAGCTTAAATAATAAGGGAACCTGGGGCTATAATTTGGAACTTATTTTTATCCAATACTATTATTAACTCTATCACCTGATCTGTCAGCTGGAGAAGTTTCTTCTCTCCTTGCATTTGTGATTTTAAAGTTTAAAATCAGTTGTAGCTTGTAAATAACAGAGACAACCAAATACTGTACAAAAATTTAGACAGCAATATTCATTAGAAAATAGATGAGCCCTAGGAAGACTAAAAGCTAAACACCTGAAATGAAACTATATTACTAATAGTACTTCAGTGGGATCTAGGAAAGAAAATGATGCAGTTAATACGAACCTGATTTTCATCTCTGCCATCTCAACCCTGGTTGTACATTAGAATCACCAGAGAAAATTTAAAAAATACCAGTGATGAGGTCCCACCCTAGGACAATTAAACCAAAATTCCATAGGGTGGGAATTCAGTCAAAATAGAGAGAGCTTGTTAAAACTTACATCTAAATTATCTCCTTAAATTATATAGTTAAAAGTTTACTTCTTTCTATTTCTTATTTTTAGATGCCAATCCATCCTTCCTCACCTAAATTAAGCCCTTCCCAATTCTAGAGTTTAAAAATCCTAAAAGGATGACAGTATTTTATTTGTAGAGGTTAAATGCTATAGTGACAGTGGTTTTTTAGAATAACTTCATTCAGGGAGGGTAACTTTTGTGTGAGCAACTTATTGAAAGGGGAGAGGAACACCTCAGGGAGTCCTCATAATATGAAGCCTGGGGTAATGTGCCAGGAATATTCTGCAGGTGCTGCACTGATGCAGTCCAGCTTCCATCTTGAATCAAGTGGCTCTTGCCACAATAACGTTGTGTAGCAAACAAATCTCACAGACATATAATAAGCATTTATTTCTCACACATCTGTCATCAAATGGGGGGTTGCCTCATCTGCGCTGGACCCTGCTTCAAGCTTCAGATCTGGGTCTGCTCCGAGTGTCTCATTCTTTTTGAACGAGCAGGCTCACTGCTGCTGTTTCTATCTCTTCCTCCTCCTTCTTCTCCCGAGGACAGAGGAGCAAAAAGCTACACCCCACAGCACAAGCTCCTGCTCCTATGGTACTATTAGCCAAATCAAGTCCCATGGCCAGGCCTGAAGTTGAAGGGTGGGGGAAGAGCACCCAGCCCTTCCTGGGTGGAACTGCAGTATTACATGGCAGGAAGCATGGCTACAGGGAGAGGTGAAGAGTTTGGGCCAATAATTCAATCCATCCTATCCTTAAACTGATGTTTTACTGCAGTCATTCACCTCTGATTGTTTTACTGCAATCAATCACTTACCACCCAAGGGCAAAAGAGAGTAGAAACTTGGCCTCTTTAGCAAGAAAATAGGCTGGAAAACCATGATTTGTGGAGAGAGAGGATTTGCTTAATTTCACTGACTTCTCTTTAACAAAAGAAACCTAGGCCTGATGAATCTAGATTGTTGCCTTTTTCTAGAGTAGAGGAAAGATGGCCTGTCTGCCTGTAACAGCTTGTCCATGAAACCTGCTGTTTTATAAAGACTGGATATGATGTCTGTGAAGTAAAAGAAAAGCCCACTTTTTTTTCATCCCAGGGCACAGTGAGAATGAGGGAAACACAGAAGTGGGAGAGCAAAGCCAGGATGGGTGTGTTCTGGTCCTCCTGTCTGGAGAGGTAGGTATCAGGTAGCTGATGTGAGATGGAAAGACTTCTCCCTGATCCTCATTTAATATCTGAAAAAGGCCTTGGAGCAGCTTCCCTGCCCCAATCACAGGCGTGACTACACCAAAGTGGAGGCACAGTGTGATTAGGCAGACAGTGGCATGATGTTGAATATCCTTGGAGGCTCTCCTTGTGTGGCAGGGAGAGGACTCAGGAGTTTCTCCAAGGGGCAGGGGGATGGATCCAGGAGGAACCTGAGATCAGACCTGGCTCAGCAGTGGCTACAGAAGGACTGCTCAGCTCAGATCTGGATGGAGGACACATGGGAGGCTCAGTGTATGTAGAGATCCAGTAAATACCAAGAGAACTTTGCATCTTCACTTTCCCAAGGAGGTGACGTAAGCTGTGCTTTTCCTTACGTACACCCAACTGCCATCTTAGAGAGAAACTGGGGAAGAGGCATGGGAATGAGGTAGATGAGTAATTATTCCTAAGATTAAACAGGACCTAGGACTTACAGGGACCATTTAAATTATTTATTTTATTAATCTTTAAACCAGATTGGACAAAATAAATGTTTTTTAAGACCCAAAATCCACCTGGTAATGGCTCAAGAAGGAGACCAGATTAGTTACAGATGAAATAAAAAACAAACATTTTCCTCTCCATGTCTGAGTTGCTGTGTAAGTGAAATTTACAACCCCATACTGTAATAAATGTCATAATTTTATTAAAGGGAAGGGAATTAATATTTTTTTAATAGTCATTCTATACACTGGGCTTGTTTTACTTGCTTAATCCTTACTACAGCCCTTTCAGATAGATATTATCATGATGTCCAGTTTAAGAAATGGAGCTTAAAGGAGTTAACTATTTCAGTCATACACATATAAGAGGCACAACAGAATCCCAACTGTATCAGCACCATGACCCTTATTACATAACTATGTGGAACACTTCATTTATTTAAAGATGTGTGTGTTGCTTCTAACTTCTGTTTCACAACAAAATCCTGGTAGAGGGAAGTACTAGAAGGAGGCATCCACAGAGGGGGTGGGGGACACCCCCCGTGGTCTAAAAGTCCAGGTGAAAATCAGCTCATAACAAATAAGTTCAGATGTGTGCAAAAGGCAACTCAAATACAAATTGTTTCTAAGGCTGGAATATAAAAATGTAGATATCTGACCATAAGGCTAATTAATGAGGCTGGGAGCAGTGGCTTATGCCTATAATCCTAGCACTCTGGGAGGTGGGAGGATTGCTTGAGACCAGGAGTTTGAGACCAGCTTGAGCAAGAGTGAAACCCTCATCGCTACAAAAAATAGAAAAAATTAGCTGGGTGTAGTGGCATGTACCTGTAATCCCACCTACTCAGAAGGCTGAAGTAGGAGAATTGCTTGAGCCTAAGAGTTTGAGGTTGCAGTGAGCTGCGATGATGCCACTGTACTCTATCTAGCCAGGGCGACAGAGGGAGACTCTTAAAAAAAAACAAATAAAAAGATAATTAATAACATGAAAATGTTTAAGGGAAATAAATGTGTGAGTTTGAAGTGGAGGCAGTCAGCATGGGCTCTAGACAGATCAGAGTAGAGAGGGCATTTGCTCATAGCTTCAGGAGCATACTAACTGGGACTAATTCCATTAAATTCTATAACATACACTTTTCCTTGCTCTGAATCTGTTTATATTTTGATTTCCTGTGTAGATCTGTATGTAGGCTGAGAAAGTATTGGTCATGCCAACTTGTGCATTCTGGATCAGCCATGTTTCCCATTATGAATGAATCCATCCTTTAGCAATCCAGCTTGTTCATCAGTTATCGTGAATTTTTAAAATGTGAGTTCCTCTTCAAGGAGCCTACTTTGCTCTTGGTGTACGAATAAATTCAAGTTTCTAGACCTGCAAAGTTGGGAATCAATCTCTGAAACACAGAGAAACCCCAGGGTAATGCCACCCAGTGAGACCTCTGGACAACCTGATCAGTGTCCTGCTAGACACATTCTGAACACATCTACAAACTTTGACACTTTAAATGATGTTTTACTCTTTTACTTGTTGCACAAAAATTAATGTTGCTGTTCAACTGACACAACTTCAAAGCAATCCTTGCACCTTGGCCTCCCAGAGTGCTAGGATTACAGGCGTGAGCCATCCCACCTGGCCCATTAATTAGCTTTAGAGTCAGATATCTACACTTTTAGATTCTGACCTGAGAAATGATTTGTATTTGAGGCGCCATTTGCACACATCTGAACTTACTGGTTATGAGTCTAGATTTTAAAATATAATGAGATACTTTGGCATCAGTGAATCTCAAAATAGACGGAAATATTAAATTCAACCTGAGACCAACCATCTATTTATCCATTATAGTGTGAACTGCAGGTAACTCTCCAGACGAGCCTGGGTATTCTCCCTGATAGGGATTTCACGGCTTCTTGAGGCAGCATATTCCACCTTTATACAGCTGGGAGCACTGGAATATGTCCCTAAAAGTAAACAGAAGCCCTCAGTCCTTGTTCAACCCATACATTATATCCCACTTTCATATGATAATGCTATTTTACGTTTACTGAATTCTTACTGCATGCAAACACCATGCAAATTGCTTTAAGTGCAACATCTCATTTTATCCTGACCCAACAATTCTAGGAAGTTGTGGTTTTATTCTCATTTTATAGATGAGGAAACTGTGGGAACTGTGAAGCCCTGATAATATTTCAAAGGATCTATAGGCTACCTTACTTCCTTCCTTCCCCGTTTACTTTGTGTTAGACATAGTGTTTGGTAATGGGGATAGAAAGAGCAATACAGACACAATCCTTGCCTTCTAGAGCCTACTGTGCAGTAGGGAAGATAAACATGTGAATACTAAGCACAAGAGAGTGCCATAGGTATTGTGAGAGAAGTAGGTACCAGACCCAACAGGGCACAAAGGGGAGTGATTCTAATGCCACCAGGGGACTCATGAAAGGTTTTATTGGAGGACATACTTGAATTGAGACTTGAAAGAGATTCTCCTGTCAGGGAAAGATGGTGGTGTTGGGAGGAGTCAGGGCAATGTGAATCTTCCAGGCAAAAGAAGCTGTAAAGTCTAGAGATGAGAAACAACCAGGAGTACCTGGTCGGCTTGGCTGAAGTGTATGGCTGGACACATGACAGTGATGTTCTCAGGCTGGCATGGAGATGAGAGCAGGGAGCCCTGTTGCATTTATGGCAGTGCTTGGGGGCTCCCGGGACTCAGGCTTGACTGTTTAGACCCTGGGCAGAGGCAGGCCCAGGGCAGAAGGATGAAGTTGTGCAGCTCCAGGGAAAGGAATAAGTCATATCATGACCCCCAAGATCAGGTAGTTAGTGGAAAAGTCAAGTAGAATCTAGATCTCCTGACTCTTCCTATTGTTGCATGATGGGATAAGATCCTGAAACTCAAAATACTTTCTTGAAAGGTACAATGCTGAATACCTTGCAAAACTTGGAATATAAGATTTGGCAGCACCTACTTTAAAGTGCTTCCCACACTAAAATTATGATCATGTCTTAAGGGCATAAAATGTTGGGGCCGCAATTGCCCATATATTCTTGTTCAGAAGTGGATCGTGACTTGTTTTCTGAGGAAAATCTCGGCCCTGCCTGGATGGAGGTGGCAGCAATGGCGTGTTCTCCAGTCTGGGCCAGAGCGCTGCTTTGTCCATATTCATAAGACAACATCAAAGATATTTTTAGACTTGTTGCTTGTTAAAGAAGGTGAATGGATATGCCTTTAAGGAGTAACACAAAATATTTGGCTCCAAGGACTTGTCTGTGATAACTGACATGAATCAAGCAAATGATTATGGAAATACCTGTTCAACACCACCTCTGTCCCTGGCTCTCTGTTTGGCATTGCGAGTACAAATGTGAGCAGAAACAGACACAGGAGCTCTCCTGGTTGTGTTTACAGCCTGGACAGGGCTACAAATAAGGATGGCTTTCTTGAAGAGGCAGCTTCTAGGTGAAGATGTGAAGCTCCCAGACAAAGGCAGGGGGAGTAGAGACAATGGGAAGAGTGTTCCAGATAGTGGGAATAGCATGTTTAAAGCTCCGGAGGTGAGAGAGAGCATGGCTCTTTCACAGATCTCAAAGAAGTTCATTCTGGATGCTAGAATGTGGGGAACAGTCACAGAGTTGAGGCTGGAGATGTAGCCTGAGGCCAAAATCTGTGTTCCGTGATTAAGGAGGTGGGTTTCATGCTAGGGCCCTGTTGAGCCATTCAGATATTTTCAGTAGAGCTTAGTTGTAGAGAAAGCAGATTGGCTGTGGTTAGGAAAACTATCAGACTGGGGCACAGTTAGAAGGCTGTGTGGTAATCCAGACTAAAACAGGGATCATTTGACCACGGGGAGAGGTATTGAAAATGGAAAGAGAAAGACCTGTTGGGAACTATCTACAGGATTTGGTGGTGTTTACCAGTTTCTCATTTGAGAGAATCAGTATTTACAAAGATTTTCCCAAAGGATAGGTAGCCTGCTACTCTCCAAATTTTGGTTTTAAATGAGTTGAGAATGAAAGAGTGCTGTATTTGAAGAGCACTGTCAATATGGTTTTACTCCATAGTGTTCTAACATGGTTTCATCAGGCTCCAGGTTTGTGTACCTTCCATGGGTATTCTTCAGGCTATTGCGTAGAGAGTCACGAGGAATCCTCTTTAGGAACATGCCTGGGAAAACTTACTCTCAGAGTTCATGCCAGTAATAACTTGTGCTTCTCCTGACTTTGCTTTGAGCCTCTGACCATGACAAGCAGTTTGAGAGACCACAAGTTCCTCTTTGGTTGTTGTCTGGGAAGCCTCAAGCCAAACTACTGCTGCTTCTAGCAAAGTGTATTGGTCCTCGTGGCATTTGCCAACCTCATTCTGGCTTCATTTTCAGGCTTATATTTTTAATTTTACTTTCTTCACAGTTCCTTAGTTGCTTATTATTATTATTTTAAATCTTACAATGTAGTATCTTTGTAAGCCACTTCAATTGCTTTTTGGAATGAGATTGAGTGTAAATAACTATAATATTTAATGATATAAAAAATTTATTGAATCTTTGTGCTAGAGAACAGTCAGGAGCTAATGTTTGGATATATGCTCTTACGTGTATAATTGTATATTAAAATTTTAAATGAAAGTTATTGAAAATCTAAGGGCTTTTCTTCACTTATTAATCAAAAACATGCATTTCTCAGTCCTTTGTCCTCTGGATTATAACTGGAGCATCACCAACTTCTTCCTTCTGATTTAAGCTGAATAGTAGTGTTTTGTGTTTTTGTAAGAAGTAACTTATTTTTACCTAGTTAATTCTATACATTTTTCATATGATGCAGTCTTTGAGTATTTGGTTGTAAATAGACATTTTAAAAATGTAAGTGTGGTTATATTGGGTTAGTCTTTTTCTGAGTCACAGAAATAACTCCTTCATTCTCTCCTTTTCTTCAACAGATTCTGTATCATATACAAAAAATATAGATTTAAAAGATTTATTCATGTTTCTAAGAAACTGGGAATATAGTAGGGGATGGAATTCAATCAGATCTTTGTCTATGGTGTGATAAATGCCCTCAGAAAGGGCAAGCGCGGTGAATGTCCCAACTTCCCAGGCTCCCACTGTTTATCTCAGTTGTGTGAACAGCCCTGCTGAGTCAAACTCACTGCACTTCTTTGCTCTGTGCCTGCTTGTACCATCAGTATGCAGACGCAGCATGCGTGGGCGTCTCACCTCTTACTCCCAGTTTCGAAGCCAGAAGGTTTGGAACTACATGTCATTCAAAAGGCTACAGTTTCTATTCAGACCAAATCTCATTGTTGCAGTTAACATTTTACTGGCAGATTTTGCTTAATGAAGTTACTTCCACATTGCTTCTGTTAACCTACAATTGGAAGATTGCTTTGCTGACCTAGAATCAGGAATTCTATTAAAGGACACATTCTGCAGAAAGGACACTCTCATCAAGTCTCGGATCAATCTGCTTTACAACACTGGCGTCAATTTACATTGGTTGGATGTGGTAGAATCCAAAAATGTCCATAATTCTTTGCAGCAATCCCATCAAGAGGCAGAATCTATTTCTCCACCCCATCAATTTGGGCTAGCCTTGTAACTTACTTTGGCTGATAGAATATGGCAGAAGTGAGTTCTGAGTTTAGGCCTCAGAAGGTCTTGCATGCTTGACTCGCACCCTTGGAACTTTGCTGCTGTCACAAATAAGCCTGGACTAGCCTGCTGGATCATGAGATATGTGGCGCGGTTACCCTTGCCTCCCCATCCAGCAGACGTGTGAGAGAGGGCATCCTAGACTATTCAGTCCCCACCTGATCAAATGCATGAGTCAGCCCAGCCAAGATTAGGCAAGCCTGGCCAGCTCAGTAGCACCACCTAGCTGACCAATAGGTTCATGAGAGGTAATGAATGGTTGCTCTTTTAAGCCACTGAGGTTTGGAGTTGTGCAGTAACAACAGTAAAAGCTACACAGTAGCAGTGCAATTTTGACATTACTGCAGTAGAAGCAAGTCTTAGTGGACTTCAGAGCAGAGCAGGATGGAGGAAGGAAGGAAGTTAGAGAAAAAAAGAAGAGTAATGTGTGCTCATCACCTTCTGTATGCCCATATGCCCTGCTGATGATGTCTTTTTTTTTCTTTCAGCGTATTATGGGGGTACAAATATTTAGGTTACGTATATTGCCCTAGCCCCCCCACACTCAAGTCAGAGCTTCAAGCATGTCCATCCCTCACATGGTGTGCATTGCACTCATTATGTGTGTATATACCCATGCCTTCCTCCCCCTCCCATCTGCCTGACGTCAGATAAATGTTATTCCTATATGCACACTTCACTGTTGATCAGTGAAACCAATTTGCTGGTATGTACATTTGGTGCTTATTTTTCCATTCTTGGGATACTTCACTTAGTAGAATGGGTTCCAGCTCTATCCAGGAAAATACAAGAGGTGCTATATCACCATTGTTTCTTTTGGCTGAATAGTACTCCATGGTATACATATACCACATTTTATTAATCCACTCATGTATTGATGGGCACTTGGGTTGTTTCCACATCTTTGCAATTGTGAATTGTGCTGCTGTAAACATTCAAGTGCAGACATCTTTTTTATAGTATGTCTTTTGTTCTTTTGGGTAGATGCCCAGTAAGGGGATTGCTGGATCAAATGATAGATCTACTTGTATCTCTTTAAGGTATCTCCATATTGCTTTCCACAGAGGTTGCACTAGTCTGCAGTCCCACCAGCAGTGTAGGAGTGTTCCTATCTCTCCGCATCCATGCCAACATTTATTGTTTTGTGACTTTTTGTTAAAGGCCATTCTCACTGGAGATAAGTGATATCTCATTGTGGTTTTGATTTGCACTTCCCTGATGATTAGAGATGTTGAGCATTTTTTCATATGTTTGTTGGCCATTATTCTGTC
>CAUYRT010086232.1:0-27058 GCA_963574885.1 Lepilemur ruficaudatus | reverse complement strand
CTGGGACTACAGGCATGTGCCACCATGCCCGGCTAATTTTTTCTATTTTTGGTAGAGACGGGGTCTCGCTCTTGCTCAGGCTATCTCGAACTCTTGAGTTCAAAGGATCTGCCTGCCTAGGCCTCCCAGAGTGCTAGGATTATAGGCGTGAGCCACCACACCCCGCCTAAAATAGTTTTTATAATCAGAAAAAGCATTTCTATAACATAATTTTGACCACTGCGTGGCATTCCTGGGCATGGTTGTAGCACTGTCACTTTCACCGACCTCTGCTTTTGGACATTACACTTACTTCCAGTTTTCGGCTGTTATAACCACAGACGTGCAGCTAAACCTTACTTGGAATCTGAACTGTTTCCTCAAGATAAGTTCCTAGGATAAGGAACCTCCTGGGTCTAAGGGTTTGATACCGGCCACCTTCCAGAGAGTGTGTGCCCAGTTGTCCCCTCCCCTGGCTTCTGCCCCCTCACCCACCACGGCGTGGCGGTTCTGAGAGGGAGAACATGTCTGGGTGGTGTCTGAACCCTAGTGGATCAGAAACGTCTTCATGTGCTTGATCCTGTGTGTATTTCCTCCTTGAGTGACTGTTCATTTCTTTGGCCCATTTTTCCTCTGTTACTTGATTTTTAAAAATTAACATCTTACAGTAATAGGGTAGGTACTTTTTTTTTCTTTTTTATAATTAATGACCTGGTATTGGTATATTATTATTAACTAAAAGTCCACATTTTATTCAGATTTCCTCTGTGTTTCCCTAATGTCCTTCTGTCCCAGAGTCCTATCCAGGACACCACATTACATGTGGCTTGTCCTGTTTCCTTAGGGTCTTCCTGGCTATGACAGTTGTTTGTCAGACTTTCCTGGTTTTTGATGGCCCTGACAGGTGTAAGCAGTGCTGGCCGAGTGTGTCGTAGGAGGCCCCTCTGCAGGGCTTTGCCTGCTGTTTCTCATGGTTGCGCTGGGGTTGTGGGTCGGGGAGGTGACGTGCCATGTTCATCGCATCACAGCAAAGGGGCGCACCGTGTGATTTATCACTGTCGGCGCTGCCCTTGCTTGCTGGCTGGGCATTTTTAACATGTAAGATTTCTTTTTATCTTACTGAGGCTCGCCTTTAGTCAGCTGTAAATGTCGCAGGTATTTTGTTTCTTTGCTCTGCTCTTGAACAAGTTTTAGCAAGCGCTCCTCAGGCACCACAGCTGGCCCAGCGTCAGCGCTGACCCCCGCTCTGACTCGTGAGGTCGGCCACACACCGGCCCAGCTCGTCACTGGCGGTAGAGGCGGGGGTGACAGAGGCTCAGAAAGACAGCAGGTGTGGGGGGAGCTTAGCGTGAACAGGCCCGGAAGGAGCTGTCCGCAGGAGCCAGAGCCCAGCGGCCTGGGCCTCTCAGTGTGTTCCTCCTCCTCCCTTCCAGGCAAGGGGATCAAGCGCGTGAAGCCGAAGCGCACCACGTCCTTCTTCAGCCGGCAGCTGTCCGTGGGCCAGGGGAGCTACAGCGTGGTGCAGCCCACCGACAGCCTGGAGCAGGGCTGAGAGTGGCAGTGCCAGGCAGGAGGGCACGTGGGGCCCCTGGCCCTGGCCCAGCACTGTCCTCCCCTAATGGCTGTGCACAGTGGGGAGGGCTGCTTCAGCGCTCGGGGTCTGCAGGCACTTCAGACCATGAAGAAGTGACTTCTGTGCCTGGGACCATACCTGGGCCCCCGGGGGTCCCTCCTGCAGCCTGCTCTCCCTTCCTCTGGACTCTGGGCCCAGCTGCTCTCTCAGGACCAGCCTGTCAGGCCCCAGTCGCCCCCTCCCACCCAGAGACACGCATTCATGCCCATCTCAGGATGGACAGTGTCCCCTTCTCTGAAGTGCCTGTCGGCTGCTCTGATGGCGGTGAGGGTTATGACTTGGGACCCTCAGGCCCACTGGCAGTGAGGGTTATGACTTGGGACCCTCAGGCCCACTGTGTGCCTTTGGTCTTTCCCCCTCAGGCTCTGGTGAGCACCTCCCTGCCTGCCTTCTGCTGGCATGCCACCCCCGATGCCAGGGTGGGCGGCTGCTCTGAGGAGGGCAAGAGAGGGCCTCCCTGGGTTGAACCATGGCAGAAACAAAGTGAGGGTCCCCATCCTGTACCTCCCTGGCTGAATTGGTTCTGGAGGGAGCCAGGCAGGGCCGAGCTGGGGGGACCCTGTTTCCCTGGTCTCCCTTGCAAGCATGAGACACTCTGACCAGAAGGAAGGTGCCTTTTGTTAGCCTTTGGTGACATCACTGTGCTAGGAGGTGGCTGTCCTGTGGACCAACAGGCCCACAAGACCCATGTTTCTGTGAAAAGCTCCCCAAACCCCCTTGGTGCTCCCTGGGCCCAAGGGCTCCCATCAGCAGACCCACGGAACCTGCCCTTTCCTCCCAGTGTCCTGGGTCTTCAGGGTTTAGTTTTGGTCTTTGTTCACCTGCTTTGGTTCCATGAAGTCTGTGAACTTTGAGGCAACTCAAGGAAACACACTCATTAGCCTCGGAGCTGCTGGCTCTCTCTGAAGAGATGGCTCTCTGGGTTTCCCTGGGGGCCACACTATGAAAGCCCCAGCGACACCAGACAGTCTCCTCTTTCTCGAGGACGTTGGGAAAGGAGGCTTGGATGGGGGTGCTTAGCTTCACTTCCCCCAGCTGAGCCCCCTTCCCCACAAGAGGAGGGCGTTCCCAGCCCTTGGGCCTCTCTGTGCAGGGCAGGTGGGTCTCATGGGTGCTTCCTGGGACCACCCACGGGAAAGAGGCAGACGGCTCAGCACAGGGCTTTGCCTTGCGTTCCCTTCCCAATGGAGAACCACAGAGAGGAGACATGAGCCTCCGGTACTCCAGATCTAAGGGCCTGTTCACCTCCTCCTCCCTTTGGTAACTTTGAACACTCCGGCTTTGAGGTGGACTCACCTTCCAGCAACAGGGACTTTGTTATTGTTTTGTCATAATAAATAGACTAGGAGGTGTCCCCAGCCTTTTGGAATGTCCCAGCTACAGGGCGGTGTCAGCTGCCACATCTCCTGGAGCTGCTGACCTCACTGGGCTGCCCAGCCCTCCTGCTCGGCTCCGGCTGTCTGGCTGTCCTGGTGCCTCTGACTGCTGTGACTCCAGGTGAATCCTTATCTGACGGGCGGGCCAGGGTGTGTGGGCCGTGGGTCTGCACACGCCAGTTATGTGTGCTTCCTCCTCGGCCTCTTTCTCTTATTTTGTAAGCATCCATTGTGCCTTAACCTTTCTGCCTGCCCTTTGGGACAAAGCAGTATTTTACTAAATGCCCTTTGAATGTTCTCATTCTTTTGTATCATGTGACTTCCTAATAATAAATCAGTTGCTAGCAAACTGGAGTGGTTTATGATATGAAATAATGAGGGTGTGTTGATGACAGCCCAGGAGTTGATGACAGGCTGCATATTTGGTTTTTATTAAACATGCATTGAGGTATAGCCCTCAGGGCCGGCCAGGCTGGGTACTGGTGGAGAACTGGGGGAAGCTTCAAATGTGGTGGTTTGTCTGGGACTCCCAGGCTCGGGTGGTCCAAGAGGGCCCTGGGGTTCCTGTGGGAGCCAAGAGGGTAACTCAGATTCTCATGCCCTCCCTCAGGGCACCTCATGCCCCAGGCCTCATGGGAGATAGTTTGTTTCCCATAGATCCAGCTGTCAGCACCCAGCCTGGAGGGAAGGGACAGCACCAGACCTGCCCTGGCGTGCTGGGCCCCAGGAAGCCGCTACCGCCGCCGCAGCAGCAGCTGCAGCAGTGACTGACACCGGGCTTTGGCCCTGCAGCGTGAGCACTGCTCGGGGTTTGGGGTTCACACTGTGATCGTTTCCAGAGACGGAAGGATCAAGCCATGTGTCCCGGTGGCATCGTGGTCCGGGGACCAGGGCCTGCCTCTTGGGTGTCCATGACAACTAGTGGTACCTTGTCCCCACTGTGGTCCTCTGCCTGGCCGGGACAGCATGATGCCGTGGCCATAGGCACTTACACAGGCAGTGACTTTGCCTCTTTTTCTTGACCTTTCAGAAGTGAGTGATGACAGTGCCCACCTAGTAGTTGTTGGGCAGCTTCAGTGTCTGCTGTAGACTGGGCACTCCCAGGTGTTGGCTCTCTTCTTCATCTCAAAGTACTGTGTCTGGGCAGCCAGGTGGGAACCTGGAGGCCACATGAGCAACCAGGGCCTGCCAGCAGCACAGACACCTGCCCCCCACCCTCCTGTGTCAGTTCCCTGGCACTGCTGTGACAAATGACCATGGCCTTAGTGGTTAGAACAACTACATTCGTTGCCTCCCAGTTCTGCAGGTCAAAAGTCTGACATGGGTCTCAGTGGGCCAAAATCAAGGTGTCTGTGAGTGGCATCCCTTCCTGAGGCCTGAGGGAAGGGCTGTCCCTTGCCTCTTCCAGCTGCTGGAGGCCACCGCATTCCTTGGCTCACTTCAAAGCAAGAGAGGGCCATGGAGTCCTCTGGTCACACTCCAACCTCCCACTGTCACATCTCTGACTCTCTTCTGTGCCCTCTTCCCCTTAGAGGGACATTCACGATTACACCAGGATAACCAGGACGATCTCACTGTGAAAAGGTAGCCAATGAGCAGCCTTGATGCCTGTGGCATGTTCCCAGGCTCCAGGGTTAGGATGTAGACATCTTGGGGGCTGGCCTGCCCACCACGCCACCCCTTCTGCCTCTGCCCTCCCTGCGTGGGACTCCAGGCCAGCGCTGCTTGGACATTGTCCTCCTGGCTGCTGCCCTCCTTGGTCGCTCTGTGTCTCTGACCAGGACTTGCACTCCCTGGCCAGGTGCCTGTCTCTGCAAAGGCTGAGGCTCCAAGGCTGACTCGAAGACCCTTCGCAGCCGTGGAGGAGCTTCTGTTGCAGGCTGGCCCCTTCTGCAGCTCGTCCTGCCCGGGGCACAGCCCCCAGGACCGCTGCCCGGGTTCCATTTCTAGCTATCTAGTTTCAGGGCCTAAGTTCAGAACGTGTCTCCCCACCACACGTGGGCACACCACGTCAGTCGTCAGCAGGTCCCCACAGAAGGGCCTGGTGCTCTCTGCGCCCACCCAACAGGCATAAAGTGAGTGCCCCCACCCCCCAGTTCTCCTGAGCCCAGTTCAGCCTTCACCACTCAGTCCGTGTGCCCATCATGTGCTCCAGGTAAAGTGGCCCCTGGAAGCTGCCCATGTGGCCTGGAGGGAGACCTGGCAGTTGGAGTTGGGAGAGGCCGGTGCTCAAGGGAGGCCGCCCAGGACTCTGAGGGCCTGGAGCCCAGGATCCCAATTCCAGGCACTCTTGAGATGGCCAAACAAGGGACTGGGAGAACCAGATCCCAGTGGGGAGTCCAGCTCTGTGTGGCTGGTCCCCTCCTCTGGGTCCCCTCGCAGGTGACCTCCTGGTCTGTGATGCCCTCTGCCCTCTTCTTCCACACTTGCATGCTGCCCACATTATGGGGTGTCTTCTCACTGCCTCCTCCATGGCAGCCCTCAGTCAGGGCCCCAGTTTGCTTGTCCTTGTGAGGCCACCATGGTCAGAAACAACTGGCTGGAAGGCAAGGGCAGGTGAGAGCAGCACGGTCAACTCCAGCCCCTCCGTGACCCATCAGGAGGCTGACTCACGTGGAACGGATGAAGGTCAAGCTTCAGCCCCTCCCCTTGCCAGGACCCCCTTCCAAAGCCTTGGAGGGCCCAGCAATGTATTCAGTGGTTTTGTGAAATTTGCAAAACATAGGGTTTTTAAAATTATTTTTTCTTAAAGAGGGCCCCTAAAAATAGGTTTCAGGCCCCAAAAGTCCTGGATTGGCCTCTGCCCACCAGACATCCTAGCTCCACTTGTTTCTAGAATGCACCCTGCAACCTCCTGCCTCAGGGCCTTTGCTGAAGCACATTCCTCTCCCTTTTGAAAATCTAGGCTTCCTCAACCCCCTCCCTGCCTTGGCTTCCCAACACACCTCCAGCCCGAGGTCCCTTCCCCTCCCTAGCCTACCTTGCTGGACAGCTGTCCTCCCCTGGAATAGACCATTCTGCAGGGCCAAGACTTTATTCATTGCTTAACTTCCTCCTTCCTGTGTGGCCTTCGGCAAGTTTTCACCTTCCTTTCCTCATCTCTAGAACAGGGATGGTAAACATGCCTACTTCTTCAGGTACAATCCGTGCACATCTGCAAATGAGATGCAGGAGCCTGGACTTTCAGAGGCCAGGGACATGGTTGTGTCACCTTGGGGCCAGAAGTCAGCTCTCTGAGCCCCAGGCTCTTCACCCGTGCAGTGGGGCAGTCGCCCCTGCTTCCCAGGGTTGGGGGTGACACTGGGTGACAAAAGTGCAAGCAGCTGCATCTGTGAGTGATTATGTCAGGCACATTCATTCACTTATCCTTAAGACCCGCTGCAATATAGAGGTCATTTTGTTCCTATCTGTCTCAGTTTTGTAAAGAAAAATAACAAGCCTTGGGGCCGAGTCATGCAGCACCCACTTTCAGAGGAACAGCCGCTCCTAACATCACGCGCAGCCAGCGCCCCACAGGAAAGCAAAAGGCCTCGGCATCTACAAGGGCTGCCCCCACGTTAGCTCATAAGGAAATTCCTTGCTGGTCTCCCATAAACACCAACACAGAAATTGTAATTTTGGGTCTGCAAGGCCAAGTCTGGCTCTTAAAACTACAATCTGTTAGATTCCACACTAAAAACGTTGATTCGTTTATCCTCGCAGGTACAGAACAGACACAAGATCAATCATTCTTCCTCCTATCCAGGGACAGCTACATAACTGATGCTTCCTTCCTCCCTTTTTCTCTTCAAACATGCGCCCTAACATAAAATACAGATTTCCTGGGCCTCACAAGAACTTAACCATTTGTTTCACTGACCACCCCACCTCCTTTTTGTCTTTCTGTATGCCTTATTCCCTTTAAACCCTGAGTTCCCAAACCCCGCTTTGGAAAAAAACAGTCATAGATTTGTCTTTGGTTTGTGTTTTCCCTGGGGCGTGTCCTCAAACTTTGGCTTAATAAGCCACCATTGATTGAGAGCTTTGCCTCAGTCACTTCTTTTGGGTTTTCAGTGTCCTAGGGCTGCCATAATGAAGTTCCACAAACTGGTGGCTTAAAGCAATGGAAATTTGTTGTCTCAAAGTTCTGGAGGCTAAAAGTCTGAAATCAAGGTGTCAGCAGGGCCACATTCCCTCTGCAACCTGTAGGGGAACCCTCCGCGCCTGTTCCTGGCTCCTGGCGCCTTGCTGGCAATCGGCGGCGTTCCTTGGCTTGCAGCCGCGCGGCCCAGTCTCCGCCTTTGGGTTCACATGGTGTTTTCCTTGGGTGTCTCTGTCTTCGCATGGCTGTCTTCTTATAAGGACATCAGTCACATTAGATTAGGGGCCTCAGCTACTCCACTATGACCTCATCTTAACTAATTATACCTGCAATAACCCTATTCCCAAATAAGGTCACACATTCTGAGGCAGTGAGGGTTAGGACTTCAACATATCTTTTTTGCGAGGGAGACACAATTCAACCCATAATACCCTAATGTTTATTGTCTTGGTCTTTGGCGCTTTTTATTATAGCAAAGGCTGTTCTTTTCAAACACCAGCTACACTTGGGTTGCAGAGCAAGTTCTGCCTGGCTCAGCCAGCACCTGGACACAGAGGCCCCCAGACCAGAGGAGGCCCTGCCCAGATTGCCCCTGGGGTCAGCACAGTGAGACAAGGCCTTCGCAGCCCCCAAACACTCTTTAACTCTTCCAAACTTGGGTAGCGAAGGTGACCGGAAAAGTCAACACATAATCCCTGGGGCATTTCTGGGTCACTCTCCATCCCTTACGGCAGCAATTGGGGCACTCCTGCAGGCCTTCCCAGCCTGGAGCTAGCTGGGCACAGGAGGCTCCTGCCACAACTGCAGCCCAGCAAGAGGCCACCTCAGACCCACCGGTGGGCTTTGTGTTGCCTCCACCCAGGTGTGTGCCAGCACATCAAGAGACCCACAGGACACCAGAGGCCTTGCTGAGTCTGTAAAGCTCCAGCGGGGCAATACAGGAAGCTTCGACTCTCCGTCTGAGAAGACAAAGGCTCAAGAAGCACAGGTAAAGCTGGGAAGGAGAGGGTTGGGGTGAAGGTGCTGGGGCCTCTGCCGTGTCAGCGAGCAGGAGTTCACTGCTCCCTGCACACGGGGTGGCAGGACTAGCAATCGAGTTGCCCAAGAGAGTGTCAGCTCAGAGTCCAGTCAGCTTTTCAGGGGACACTGGGAAAGGGAACACAAATGACCAGGAAAAGGAGCCACTCTGCACACACACACGATGCTCCTGACAGGTGAGCTGGCCACACCCAACACAAGACAAAGAGGAACAGACAACAGTTGGGGAGGAGGATCGGTGATCAAAGAAGGCCTCCTGGAGGAGGGGTCTTACAGGCTGAGTAGGACAGATGGAACAAAGTGAGAGGGCATGGGCAGGGCAGGGACAGCCAAGCAGAGTCACGCTGTGACCTTGAGCCTAATGGACACTGACAGCCCTGACCAAGGGAAGTGCAGACCTCGGGACAGATTCTTACTGATCATCCTTCTTCCTGACCCGGAGGACCACGTGGCACTTTAGAGCCACCTGGCATTTTCTCCCCGTCCAAATCCACCCTACATTTCAAAGAAGGCAGGCAGATTACCGAACTTCACCCAGAACAGGGGCAGCAGCGCCAGGCTTGGGTCTGAGGACATCAGTTTTAAGCAGCAAGTCCACGGACTTCTAGTCTCCATTGAGCCGACAGTGTGGGGTGGGGTGTGGCTACCCTCACTGCCTGCAGGTTGCTGGTCCTGCTGTGGCCAGCAGAGGGCAGCTGAGCCCACCCTTTTCTGGCTCAGCTGTCGATGCCAAGAGCAGGCACCGCCCACCAGGTTCCAACCAAGCACCAAGCAACCCGGAACCGTGGCAGAGCCCCGGACAGAATCTGGGGGCCTCAGGCCTGGCACGGCGTGGCCACTCCCTCTCAGAGTGGGGACCCTGCCCTGACCTTCCTCCTGCCACTGGATCCATGCTGGGGGTTCTGGACCTCCAAGAGCACTAGATATGGGTTTGTTTCCCTGGAAGTTCCTCAGCTTGGCGATGGGACTTCCGTTTTACAAAGATCAGGATCCATGTCCTGGAAACAAATTCTGCTTTGGAATTGTGTTTTTCTGTGAAATGACAACTTACTAAAAATATTTAAAACTAGGGCTATTAGAAAAAATCCAGAAAGTGGGTGAGCACATCCCAGGGCTAATCATCTGCCTCCTGCTACACCCGTGCCCACGAGCAGTCCCCACCCTGCCCAACGCACCCACCCTGCCCAACGCACTCTTCTTCCTTCCCAGCTGCCTGGGCCCCTCTCGGCACCTCCATCCCCATGCATACTGAGCCTTCCAGCCATTTTTAACTATTTGACATAATTTGCAACAGGGAGAATAATAATAGTCACAGCTCTGCCCTAGGACTTCTGTGTCCCCAACCCATTTAACCTTGGTATTTTTTGATGGAGGAGGCGGTGACTACTGACACTCCCCCAGCCAGTGAGAGCACAGGCCTCCCTACAACGTCAAGGTCAGCAGCTTCCAGAGGGTGTCCACTCCACAGCAGAAGCCCTGGCACCGTGCACGGACTTGTTCTCGGACAGCACTCAGTTAGACCAAGGGGAGTTCAGAGCAGAAAAGGCTCCTTCAGAAGTTCAACAACAGTCTAAACAACCGGTGCTCCAATGCAGTCACTGTGGGGACAAGCAAGACCTATGCTGGAGGACGTTCCGATCAGCAGGGACCCAAGTAGAATTGGGAGGCTCTGGTGGTGGGAGCTGCTGGCAGGCCCTGGGGAAAAGAGGTTTCTTGGGGGTGGAGATGGCAGATTGTCAGCACCAAGCAGCCGGTTCCCTGCCCAGAGGAGCTGGCACCAGGATTCCTGGTGGGTTTGGGGAGGAGGCTGGAAAGGTGGGCACAGGCCAAAGTGTGGGGTTGAGGGAAGCTGGGACTTGCTTTGTTGGCAACAGGTGGGTAGAGGAGATCTAGGGGCCACTGGAGGCACTGGGCAGTCCCAAGAGGCAAGGCTCTGGGGACCAAGCCACACATTCCATAGGCTCTCCCTCTGCAGGCAGGCCCAGACCAGGAGTGAGGACACAGGCGTTCAGCATGGCTGGGGTGGGAATAGGTGGGTCTGGTGAGTGCTGTGACGGGCAGCAGTGAGCTGAGAAGGAGTCGGCAGGAGGAGGCAGGGCGGGCATGGTGCAGGGCAGCTGGGGCAAGCCTCGGGAAGCTGAGCCTGCTCAGCGGGACTGGGCCAGCAGGGCCTGGGAGAAGGAGCAGGAGGCGGTGTGCTCAAGAGTGGCAGGGAACAGGGAGTAGTCCTGGGAGATACAGATGTAGGGGACTGACCACCAAAGTCCTCTCCTGCAAGGCATGGCCTGAGGCCTGAGGCCGGGCCCTGGGCAGAGGAAGCCCCTATTGGATGTGCCCTGGTAGTTGTTAGGGCCTAGGGGCCATAAGCAGAAAATAATTGTCCATTAGCTTTTGAACTATGTTTGCTTACTTAAGAAAATAGAAAAGTTTCAGCTGACCCTTATCTGACTCCAGAACTGCCATCTCACACCTGCTAAAGTGATTAAGTTTAGAGAAGAAATAGAAGGGTGGGCATCTGCCCACCGGATATAGCCACTGGTCCAAGGTCAAAACGCCCTGGGCCCCTGAGGTGCCTGACATGCTTCGTGTACCCAGTAGAATGCACTCTGGCTAAGATCACAAAACATAAAATATGTTTTGATTAACCATAGTCATCCTGTTTCAAATTAAGCCTTAGTTGCAATCAGTAATTCCTAAAAAACTCACCCCAATGCTTCAACCCCCCAATGGTGCTAAAACAAGACAATAAATGTGTCGTAGCTAAGACTAACGCTTTTCTTTGCTTTTGTAACTGCGCTTGCTTAGTTAGATATTTTTAGAGTGTGTTGTTTTTCCTTTAAAAGGGCCGGCCTGGCTTCTCCTGACTCGGGGCTGCTCTCTGAAAACCTGTCCCAGCACAGGTGGAGAGCATGCCCGGCCGGCTGAATAAACTCCAAATTTGATCAATCTGGTCTAATCTGGTGTTAAGGTGGCCTTTTCTCGCATTCTGGACTATAATCGTAGTGGTAAGGAAAGGGCAGCAGGGACCCAGGCCCACAGACCCCCAAGTCCCAGGGAAGAAGAGAGTCAAAGGCATGAGTAGCCTCCTCCTGACTGAGCAGCTCCTGCCCCTCTGGCTGCCTGCTTTTTGGCCTATGTGGCCGGCTGGTCCAAGTTATGTTTATGTCAAATAGTTAAAAATGGCTGGAGGGCTCAGTACACGTAGGGGATGGGAGGTGCTACGAGGGGCCTAGGCAGCTGGGGCTGAAGGGCCTGTCAGGCAGGGCAGGGACAGTCAGCTCATGGGCACAGGTGCAGTAGGAGGGAGATGACCAGCCCCACGGAGCCCTGGGGAGCCCATCCCACCTCACCTCTGCTCTGTAAACCAGGACAAATGCCCTCTGACTCCTGGGCTTGCCCCCCACGCCCCTGCCCAGGCATCATCAGTCCTCCCTGACCAGTCCTCCCTGAGCAGCCGCTTTGCTGCCCCTGCCCACAGATCTGGGCCTGTCATCGCATTTTGGGCCACAGCTGACAGCTGACCTGGTAACTCCCTTCCTTCCGTCAGTCCACAAATATTTCCCGAGAGCCTCATAGTGGCCAAAGTGACCTTTACAAAGCATAAACTCTGGAGTCGCGCACATTTACTCAGGTCTACCACATGCCAGGGGCTGTGCCCCGCACACAGATCAGGACAAAACAGAGGAAACCCCTCCCGCAAAGGGATCAAGATATGGGGGCGCTTTAGAGCTGCAGTCAGGGGGCTCCCAGAGAGGTGACCTTGGGGCAGAGGCCTGAAGGCGCTGAGGGCTGGGTGGGCCAGGCGGCTGCTGGGTACAGTGTTCCAAGCAAGACAATATTTGTCAGAATTATGAAATGTTAGGGCGGGAGGGGCCTCAGGATGGGCAAAGCAAGGCTGGGAGAGGTGAAAGGCTAGTCCACAGTCACTTGATCACTTGAGAGGTGGGGGCAAGAAGCTGGAGCTTTGCAGGAAGAGGCCTGTGGGAGAGGCCCAGGCTGTTTCCGCCCTGCCCCCCCCCCCACAGGCTACAGCGATAGTAAGGCAAGGCGGTGGCACCCTGCCAGCGCATAGTGAGTGTGCAGTTTCCAGACTCTGGGCCCTGGGCCCTCAAGGCTCAGAGGGAAAGGGCCAAAGACCTCCGTGGAGTGGGAGCCCAAGGTGGGCCAGGAGGCACAGCTCTCAAATCAGATCCAAGCAGATGCAGATGGGATATTCTCAGGTGGTGACAGCAATACCGTCATTGTCCTGCCCTTTTGTAAACCCAAAGCACCACCTTTTCTCACCCTTCGTAGTCTCTCCCTCTTCCAGGGGCTCCCTTGGGTCCTTTTGCGGGCTGGAGTGCATGTGTGCTTGGAAACAACAGGGCTGAGCTGGCTTCAGAACAAGATGGGGGAGGCTGGTCACCCGGGAGACCAGTGACTTTGGACATGGCCGTGAGAAAGGGCTTCGAGACAGGGTCCTGACTCTGAAATCCGGACGTTGCCAAAGCGGGTCCTTCCTGTCCTCTCCTGGGAAGGAGCAAGCTGTGGCCACCCGCCCAGGCAGGGCGGCCTATCACCACCCAACACCACCCCAGGATCCAAGATCCTCTGTTTACTGCTGTTTTCCGAACAGCTTGTTTTGAGCTACAGAAATCTGCTGACGCACTGGCCGCCCTCAGTCAGGGTGGAGGTATTTTCAGCCTTACGTGCAGAGGGTGAGGGCAGAACTAGGCCCCGTGTACATCCACTGTACTGTGGGCACAGCCTGGGCCCCCTCAGACAGGACAGAGACACCCCTGTGTGGTTTTCTACCCTCCACTCATCTCTCCTCAAATACATTCCTTTCCCAAAGAAAATGAGCTGTGTGGAACTCAGAGGCCAACAGAGCTTCTATGTAAAGACCTCTGAAACCGTGCCCTTTCGTCCTTGAAAACCAAGGGTGGTGGTGGCAGCTCCAGACACAAGAGCACAAAGGAGCCTTATTTCCCTTTGTGACAGGAAACGTACACTTTATAGAACCCTATGCTTTGCGTGTTGCTAGTTCTCCCTACTCTTTTGAAAAATAAAATCTCAGATAGTCACTTCTGGCAGCTCCCTTTGCAGGGTCAAGAGAAAATTTGGGAATGATCCGTGTGAATGCGGAAGATTTTGGGACCAGAGGTAAAGAAAAACAAGATGAGACATCAGCTGGGGCGGGAAGCAGAGAGCAGCCACCTTTCAGACGCCTTGACAGATAAATAAAACGCTGGCTCCGCAGCCTGGTACTGTGAGGCAGCAGGGAAGTCACTCGATTGGCTTCATACACCCCTCCCAGCTTTCTAGAACATTCTGACAGGCAATTCCCTCTTTCTGCACCTTTCCCTCAGGCCAAAGTTGTCCCACCCCAACGCACCACTGGAAATGTCAGGACAGGACTGATGGGGCAGCCCTAGGGGCAGGGTGAGCTGCCGGAATCTGCAGCTGGCAGAAGAGCGGGGCTAAGCAGGCCAGTGAGCAGGCCCGGGCTTGCCACATCATCGACTTCTGTGTTGAAGGTCAGATGAGACAGAGTCACCAGTTTTCCGAGAACCACAGGGAGGGGTGCGTGCTGGGCCCCGCCCTGCCCGCAGATGCCATCTCACAGACGCAGGGGAAAAACAACTTCCCCGGTTTCCTCCCGGTTGCCAAAGGAGCCTGTTGTCTCGGGTGGTTTTGTTGAGGGTGTGAGTGTTACCCTAGGAGACATCCAGGCAGGACTTTGTGCCAGATGCCATTCTCAGTTCTGGTTACTTAGACCAGCGTCCTTTTTCTGCCTTACCCCTCGGGGGCCCAGGGGCTGAACAGATGGCAGCGGGATCCGGGCTGTGGTTCCTCCTCACCCTGCACCATCCCCCAGGGTGGCTTTTCAAAATCCTCTCCAGACAATCGGGCCCTGCCCGGCCCTGGCAGGGGGCACAGGAGTTCCCCAGGTTCGCTTCTAGAAGACCCGGACCAGGGCCTGTTCGGATGGTAGCGCTTTAGACCCTTGCCATAAGGCCACCCACCACAGGCTCTACACTGCCCTGGGCAAATGTAGTTTTTAAAAATTATCACCTTTCTCCCCACTCCCTCAATGATGCAAAAGTAAAATTAGTTGAAAATCTATACCCTCTTGGTCGTGTTGCCATGGGATTACACATACTGTTTTCAGCACAAAATCTTGCTTTTACGTCATCTTGCAATAATTAAAGGGCCTTATTCCACTTAGTCCATCAGGAACACATTTCACCGAGTGTTCCACCCCAGCAGGCACGTCAGCTCTTAGGGACATTTCCGCCCTCCAGACAGAGTAACAAAACCTTAACACATGCCCCTCAAGCGACCGGGCAGCTCCATCGGAGCTTAACATTGTCACCAACTTGCTCCCGAACACTTTTAAAGGACACAGCAGGGTTTCTTAGCCCGAGAAACTGTCAGCACGGTCGAGCATGAGGGACTTCGCGTCTCCCCAGGCTTGGGCCGCCCCGCCCCCACCCGCACCTCACCCCTGCCCCCACCCCCACCCGCGGGCCCCAGCGCTGACGTAACCGGCCGAGCATGAGGCAGTGCCCCCGCCCGGGAGTCACGCGCCGCCGCCCTACCCGCTCCACCCTCCCCCGGAGTGATGAGCCCACTGCAGATATCCCTCCGCCGCCGCCTGGAATTTTCCAGTCGCTCTGCCGGCCCTTCTTTCGGGCCTATGCGGGGCGGGGTGACCTGAAGCGATCCTGGCAGTTCATTTTGCTCGCTCAAGATTGAGCGATCCCCGCCACCTGCCCCCTTCACCGAGCCCCTCATTTTGGGAACCGTGCAACCTCCACCTCCCGTCGACACCACTACAAGAAAAGCGGGCTTCCCTCCCATGGCACCCACCTCCCAATTGTGACCTTGAGGTCTGTCCTTCACCGCAGGAAGCACTACTAGGGAAGAAGTGGAAATAGACTGGGGAATTTGAGGAGGTGGCTACTGGGGGAGACCGGGAATCGGCCCGGGCAGAGTGGGGGGAGGGACTTTTTTTCCGGTGGCAGTGGAGGAATCGTCCCGTTGAGAAGTTCCCCGAGTGATGCGACCCAGAGCTATAAAAGCAAAAGTTGTGGCCAGTCCAGCAGGAGTTAGCGACAGGAAGGGCTGCTTGCCTGGGCTTACTTGTCTGGGAGGAAGTGGCTAGTTTAGGGTCTCAGGGGACAATGCGGGACTTGACCAAGTTAGATGAGATTGGGGCTGAGGGGGTGCGAGGAGACAGAAGACTGCAAAGGAGACCAGATCTTGGGAGGACCACAGTGGGACGGGCTGCTTGGGAATTGCCCGCAGTTAACCCATGGGGAGGACAGCAGCGCTCCAGGCCAGGCTGGCCCTGCTGCCTACTGGAGAGGGGGAACTTGACCTCCGGAAGGGCGCTGCTCTTCATGCAGTGAGGGAGCCCCAGGGCCCTGGTTTTGTGTGAAAGGAGGCAGAGGTAGAGGAATGGGGCACTTGAGGCCCTGGGAGTGGTCAGGAAAACAGGACTGTAGGTGGGCTGGGAGGGCTGACCTTGAACTTGTCAATACTAGCAGCCTCCTTTTTTTTCCAGACAGAGGGTTGTGAACCGGCCTGGGAATGAGGCCCTGGTCTTGTGGAAACTGAATTTAGCTCTGCTGGGGTGACAGCTCTGGCCCAGGCTGGTATGTAACTTGGGCTCGGCCTGGTGGAGCCCAGGTCTGGGTGTGAGGCGAGCCCCCGGTCCGAGGTGAGGGGTGGTCCAAGGAGTGAT
This sequence comes from Lepilemur ruficaudatus, assembly GCA_963574885.1. NCBI lineage: Eukaryota > Metazoa > Chordata > Mammalia > Primates > Lepilemuridae > Lepilemur > Lepilemur ruficaudatus. Next base: position 11,222 of record CAUYRT010086232.1, on the reverse strand, counting down.
TCCGGAGGTAAGGTGCCAGCCTCCCCTGTTACGCCGCGGCACCTAACGTGATTGGTAGGTGGGGGCTGCTGAGGCAGGATGTTTGTGTGTCTTGGGGCGACATTGACCAACGCTTTATTTTCCAGGTGGCAGTGCCCCCCTTTGGACTTTTCTCTAGGTTTGGTGCTAAACTCTTCTGTGAGCTCACTCTACCCCTCTCCTCCCTTTAACTGTCTCGAGGGTATCATTCACTTAAAACGTTGCCTCTGGTAATCTGGTAAGCCTGGGGAAGTAGCCTGAGATCCGTGGCTGTCGCAGTCGGTATTGTTGGTAATGGTCGAGTTGGAAAGGCTCTCCCCGCTGAGATTTTGGGTGGGGTGGGTTGGTGTTGCTTGCTGGTCCAGAGGGTGGGGATCAAATGTGCACCCTTGGGCGGCCCGCAGCAATGGTTCCAGTTCAAAGTTACACAGATGCCTCATGGACCTGGTTTGTTACTATAGTGTTCATCATGGCGAGCAGATTGCACCAGGAGAAATGGAGCCCCTGGCCAGTGTGAGTCGTAGCAGTGCAGGAGGGGAGACCCTGGAGGAGAGCAGAGAGCCCGCCTAACTGCAAATTGAATTTCCAGAGGCTTAGGAGGAGGAAGTTCTCCGATGTCATGTTTTCAGGCCTTGCTCCAGCCCTGTATTCAGGAGGCCTACCATTTAAGGTTTTCAGATGAGTTTATGAGGGAGCAATCTTAAGTCCAAAACAGATGCATCCGGCTTGAGGGCCCATCTGCTTTGAATGAATGTTTGTTCCGGGAGGACATGAATGCCAGCAGGCACCCCTTCCTTTCTTGGCGGAAAGGTTTTCAGATGCTGCATCTTCTAAATTGAGCCTCCAGCCATACTAGTTCTGTGCTACGTGCTACGAACTTTGTTTGCCTCAAGAAGATTCTTAAGCTGTAGAACATTTTAACGCTGATGCCACCACGCAGAGGGATGCCTTGTAGATGGAGCTTGCAGATGGAGCCCAGTGATCTCTCACCTACCCACCCTACCTGCCTGTGTGTTGGTCGGAGGAATTCTTAGTGCATTGATATAACTTGGGTGTTGGGGGAAAACTGTTCAATTTTAAATGCCTTAGAAGGGGATATATTAGATGAAGCAGAATGTTAAATTGAGGGGATCAACATGTTGTGCTAAAGTCTGGGGGGGATACAAGTTGGTTATACCCGAATTCTGTGTGTTAGGGACGGCAGGTCTATATTGGGTGTTCGGTTGCATTATAGATAACTAACGGAAGGGAATGGTGAATGTAACAGTAGCGATCTTTGGGTCTTAATCCATTTTAAAATTTTATTTATTTATTTATTTTTAGCACTGAGGTCTCACTATGTTGTGAAGGCTGGCCTCCTGGGCTCAAGTGATCCTCCTGCCCCAGCCTTCTGAGTAGCTGGGATTACAGGCATATGCCATAGCGCCCTGCTCACTCCAATTTTTTTAAACTTGAATTTTACTTGATTAGATTTCAAAGAATTCTGGGCATCCCAATAAGAGGACCCTGTGGTGGGAGTTATAGGAGATGGAGGGCACACTTAGCACTGGTGTTGGGAGAGGTGGGGGTGAAGAAGGGGAGGTGGGTTGGAGTGGTAGGAATGTGGGGTTGAAAGGAAATTCACTGGAGTTCTGGGGAATCTAATAGAACTCCTGAGCCAAGAAAAAGTGCTGGTTAGTAAATTGTTAGTGCTGTTGAAATTGTGGTTTGGAAACTTTCTAAAGTGCTTAGAACTTTAAACGTAAGAAAAAAAGCAAAATTGTTTTGCTTTGCTGCAAGGTGGGAAAGACTGACAAAAGTGTAACCGAAACCTGAATATTAGTCACTTGAAAGATGGGTATCATGCGTCCGAAGATTAACATCCTTCACTGCTCTTTACAAGCTTCGTGTGTGTGTGTGATTTTCAGTAACGGTCTTGGGAAAGACTTCTAAATGCCTAAATTGTAGTTTTTAAAGTATTTAAGTGAGCACCTAAAATGAGGTTAAATGGGCTCTTCTGGATTTGTAATTCGTATTTCGTCACAGATATTTTGAGATGGAAATACTAAGCAAAGTGAAATACACAATACAATTATTTTGAAAATATTTTCAATAATTTGAAAATACAATTTTGAAGGAATTTCATGTGTAAGTTGTGCCTTTTAAACACATCTTTTGTCTTTTCTGTGTTTGGTTTAATAACAGCAGAAGTTTTGCTTATTTGCTGTTGTCTTCAAATCATAGTCACTGTAACAAGGAGAACCAAATAATCTTGTCACTGTAAAATTACTGTAATATTTGGTAGCAAACAATCCACGGGCCTTTGCTAAGGTTAGAATGAATAATCCTTTGTATTTTTGGTTTCAATGTTTGCTTTTTAAGTGATCCAGGACTAGAGGGGAAACTGTCAACCAAAATCTGTTTGGAAAATAAGAGCTAAGTGGAAGTTGGGGTGGGGTGGCCTTTACTGGATGTGGTCTGTAAAATTCAAAGAAAGTCCAAAAATCCTGCTTGTTTTTGAGCTACATCTCTTGAATAGTACCAGTGGCTTTTTATCATGTCTCTCATCCTTTTAAGTTTCATTTAAAAAATTTTAAATCCCCAATACTTGTATCCTTGGGATATTTCTGTCTTCTGGGTTCCTTTTTTTTAAATGTTTAAAAATATGTTGATATGGTAGTTCAATTCTTAACCAGTGACTTGGCCGTGATGCACACGATTACTGTTGTTGGAATTTAGTGTGTGAGTCATGCTTGTATGGGGAAATGTTCTCTGGTATGCTGTTGTGAAATCGCAGCTGTAAATGTAGGCGGTTAAAGTACTTGCATGTTGCTCTGTATGGTAAGAACTAATCCTGTTGCATCATGTACTTAAATTACTAATCATTTTTCTTCCCCTTACAGCACAAATAAAGGTTTGAGTTCTGAACTCAATAGAATTGTTGCATTACTATTTTACATTTCTCAACCCGTATCAAGTTGCCTTCATAAAGATGTTGGATGTATCTTCCTATTGTAGTTTTAGGCCTAGAATTCGCTCGCTCCAAGTAATTGAGGCCATTCCATAGGGTGTGGTAACCTCAAATAGAATTGGTATACGTCCTCCACGGCCTGCAATCTGGTGGGTGGGCAGGGGGCGCTGCTCACTGGGGGTTGGTAATGGTTGTGGGAAATGTGAACCACACAGCCAAGGAAGGTGGGTATCTAGGTCGGGGAGTACTTTGACTATAATATCTTAAAACATGACCTGGTTAGATTTCCAAGTGGTACCTATTTTTATTTGTTTAGGGGAAACAGTCTAAAGAATGGAATGGACATGTAATACATATTTTCCGTATTTGCAGTCTTTGGGTAGCTGGAATGTATCTGGGACTTGGGTCTAAGTGCATAATTCTCATGAAGAGTTTGGCTTAAATTTTTTTCTTTTGGTAAATGACTGAAATGTTTGGGCTTCCCTGGGTAAGTGCTATAGTAAGCAAGCAGAAGTTGTGCAAAGGGCATGCATAATCCAGAGTGTGCGTCATGCCTTGTAACTTGAGTCTGTGTCCTGGGTGGGGACTTTGCAGCAGCATTTCAACCTGGGAACTGTTCCGTACTGGTGCGTATACTGCTATTGTGTGTTACCTCTTTTGGGCTTTAAGGTTTCACCTCACAGGAGACAAACTTTGGGGTCAGAGTGGAAACCATTTCCAGCCCGGCTGCCATACTAGCTCCTGAGTGTGTCTTGTTTGCGGCAGGACGAGGAGGTCACCGTGCTGCCGAGCAAACCTGCCTGGGGCTCACAGCACTGCCAAGAGTGGACACTGCTGGGTGCAGGTTCCAGGATCCCCTGGCTGCTCGCCACCCCTTTCCTCCATGCCCCAGAAACAATCCAGGCTCCTTCCTTGTCTTCCCCCTTCTCTTTGCTTTCTGCAGAACCTCTCCACTACATCGTCCCCTTTTCAAAACTCTGGTTTCTGTTGTTTTTTATATGATGATTACACACAGAACTGCTTCCAACCTTGAGGATAACTATTCTAAGTGTGTGTGTGTAATGGAACTGTTCCCCAGCAACCGTGGCATGCTGAAGAATTGCCTCATAGGGGTACAAATGTTGGGTATTAGAAGTGGGTATGCGATGGGGTTTCTTGATACAGGAGCAGAGAGGTGAGGCAGGCAGGTGAAGGCTTGGCTCACCGCCCTCCTCGCCCCACCCCAGTCCTTTACCCTCAGTTATCCTCGGGTGGGTGGACTGGGCAGGCGGTGTTGATGGCAGTGCCGGCAATTATTGCTAATCGTTTGCATCCTTGTGCATGGATCTGAATTCAGCCTTCCCTGTGAGCTCCCGGAGGTGTGGATGATACAGTGGGTTTCAGTGAGTGGGCTTGTGCAAATTAAAAGTCATGGGGCATAAGAATAGCAGAAGTAGGCCGGGCGCAGTGGCTCACGCCTGTAATCCTAGCACTCTGGGAGGCCAAGGCGGGCGGATCGCTCAAGGTCAGGAGTTTGAAACCAGCCTGAGCAAGAGCGAGACCCCGTCTCTACTAATAATAGAAAGAAATTAATTGGACAACTAAATATATATAGAAAAAAAATTGCCGGGCATGGTGGCGCATGCCTGTAGTCCCAGCTACTTGGCAGGCTGAGGCAGAAGGATCGCTTCAGCCCAGGAGTTTGAGGTTGCTGTGAGCTAGGCTAATGCCACAGCACTCCAGCCCGCTCAACCAATTGATACGCTATCTAAAAAAAAAAAAAACAAACACTACTAGCAGAAGTTGAGTGTGAAGTTCTTTTAAAAAGGAAAATAGCTTGAGAGGAAATATTGGTTGAGGCTTCCCCAGGTGCTCAGGTTGGAGACATTGAGGACTGCAGAAACGATCTGTGGTACAAAAAAAGATTGACAATAACAGCCCTCACCCCACCCGGCCAGCTGCCCTTGATTTGTCTTGTTGACCGTGGCGTGAAGAGATCCAAGGACCTGTAATGCCAGGGCTAACCTCTCTGTGTGTAGTAAGATCTCTGGGGAAAGTGCTAACCTCTGGCCGTGTGCTACTTGTTACGTGTGGTGCTGGCGTGAAATGAAGAAAGGCCAGTAGGTCTACGTGTATTTGTGGTATCTTTTAAATGTTCGTATTTAACACAAAAAAATATACTGATGCAGTCTGGAAACAGCAAGGGAAAGACAGCAAAACAAGAACTAAAAATAAGAAAGATGGGAAGGTGCGTGTTCCAAGGCATGTGGCCTTGACTCCTGAGCGGGGTGCCCTCTGCACCCTGAGCCTGCTGGTGAGGAGGACCTGCTGCCACCCTCCAGCCCTTCCGCCCTCACGCCTTCTGCCTCTTAAATAATTATTCATTGAGTTCTCATGTGTAAAAGGGGTTTATTGTAAAGTTTGAAAATAAGGAAACTGAAAAAAAACCTCAGCAAATTTCATTAACAATTGTTATGGGCATATTTGCTTCTAGAGGGTTATTTTTCCAATGCGTGGGATTGTGCATTTTTATACAAAAAATAGGATTACATTGTAAATTCTGTTTGGAAACTCTTTTTATTTAATAATATAGTGAACACCTTATGTTGTCATTTGGTGATACAATGTTCTGTTGCATGGCTGTATCAATTTAAACAATCTTGTTTTGATGGATATGTAGGTTATTTTCCAGTTTTGTTTTTTTTTTCTCTCAGGAAATAATACTGGGATGACCTTCCTTGTAGCTCAAACTTTATGCCAATTCTTATTAAGTCTTTGGGAATACATGAATATATTTCTAGAAGGAAATGACTATGTCAAACTTCTTAAGACTTTAGGTTCATATTGCTAAATCGCCCTCCAGAGAGGGATTTTCTAACTTGGTGTTCTCACTAGTGAGGTAAACCTGACTGTCTCTCCCCTTTTCCTCAGAACAGGGATTATCATGTTAAAAACCGTCGCTCCTCCCATGGGTCCATCCAACCTACTTTACCCGTGGGTGTGAGTGTTGCTTTGCCTGCTGGTGAGATGGAACATCTTTCCCACGTGTTGATTGGCCATTGGCCGTGTGTGTGTGTGTGTGTGTGTGTGTGTGTGTGTGCTCGTGTGTGTATGACTTTCCATTTCTTAATCACTCATTTTTCTGTTGTTTTATAAATGCGATTTACATATTAATGATATTAATAATCCTTTGTTGTATTTGATGCAAATATCTTTCCAGTTTCTAGACTGCCTTTTAATTTTGGTCATTGTGTTTCAGACATATAAAAGTTACACAGTTTTTTTGAGATTCATTTATCACTATGGTTTTGGTATTTGGTGTTATGCTTAGATGTTTCCCACCCCAAGAGTATGTAAATATTAATCCATATTTTCTTGTGCACTTGCATGGTTTCATTTTTTACATTTAAACCTGTACTCTAGCTGGAGGATGTTGTGGAATCTGTGTGTGGGGAGGGAGCCTGGCGTCCTCTCAGAGCCCTCCAAGCTTGACCCCTCCCTGTGCCCACCTCCCTGTGGCCATAGGAAGTCCTGTTAGCATGATCTTGTTGCCACCGTGGGACAGTTCACTGGAGGCCACCTTGGGGCAGGCAGGTGGTGTTTCCCAAATGGGATCCTGGTCTGTTGCTCCTCCTAGACGCCTCCTTCCCCCAGCTAAACCCCACACGGATGGGCTTCCAGAACTCTGTGAGTGCTCTGAAACTGCGTGTGTATGTTTTTCTGTGGAAAGCGTAACTTCCATCAGCTCGTCAAAGAGGTCCATGCCCCAAAAAAGATTATGAATGAATGAATAAATTATTTTATCCCATTGAGCTTATACTGTAGGTGTTTAGCCAGTCCGTAAGTTTATTAAACTGTGTTTTGACTGTTTTAAATTGTGCTGCTGTGAGCATCTCTATAAACTTGGCATACGTGTATATTCCTGGAGTGGCATTGCCTGGTTATTGAGCATGTGTGGTCCTTGTAACTCGCCTCACACTCAGGTGACTCTCCAGAAAGCTCACACGTCCTCTTGTGAGTATGTCCAGTTCTCTATGTAGTTGCTAACATCAGGTTTTTTTCAACTTTATTTGTTGTTACTTTAAAAAATTTTGGTGATGAAATACACATAACATAAAATTTACTCTCTCTTAACCACTTTAAGTATACAGTTCAGTAGTGTTAATTGTATTCACATTGTGAATATTCACAGTCTTAACACATTGTAATACAGCCAGTCTCCAGAACTTTTTCATCTTCAAAACTGAAAGGCTGTACCCATTAAGCAACAGTAAACTCTCCCTCCTCCCAGCAGCCCCTGGCAACCACCATTCTTTCTACGTTCTGAGTTTGACTACTCTAGATGCCTCATGTGAGTGAAATCAGGCAGTATTTATCTTTTTGTGACAGACTTATTTCACTTAGCACAATGTCCTCAAGGTTCATCTATGTTGTAGCATGTAACAGAATTTCCTTCCTTTTTATAAGAGCTGAATAATATTCTGTAGTCTGTATATATCATATTTCATTTATCCATTTATCTGTCAATGGACACTTGGGTTGCTTCTACCTTTTGGCTATTGTGAATAATGCTGCTATGTACAAATATCCTTACTATTATATTTACAAATGTAATGCTATAATGTACAAATATAATTTTGAGACCCTGCTTTCAGTTCTTTTGGGTATATAACCAGAAGTGGTATTACTAAATCATATGATATGTCTATTTTTAATTTTTTGAGGAACTGCCATACTGTCTGCCATAGCAGCTGCACTGTTCTACACTATGACAGTACACAGGATTCCAAGTTTTCTACGTCCTTTGCAACACTCGTTATTTGCTGCTTTTTTATATAGCAGCCAGCCTAATAGGCATGAGGTGATATTTCACTGTGGTTTTGATTTTTCTAATGTTTAGTGATATTGAGCATCTTTTCATAGGCTTACTGGCTATTTGTACATCTTCTTTGGAAACATGTCTATTCGGGTCCTTTGCCTATTTAAAAAATTGGTTAATTTGGGTTTTTTTGTTGTTAACTTATAGGAGTTCTTTCCATATTCTGGATAATAACCCGTATCAGAGATCCGATTTGCAAATTTTTTCTCCCATTCCATAAGGTTGCTTTTTTACTCTGTTAATTGTGTTTCAGTTTTAAAGTGGTTTTTAGTTTTGAAGTAGTCTAGTTTATCTATTTTTACTTTTGTTGCCTGTGCTTTTGGTGTCATATTCAAGAAATCCTCGCCAAATCCAATGTTATATTTATTGATGCTCTTAAAAGTATTTTAGTTGTCTTAGTCTATATTTCCGTAATTATTGGCTAGTCTGGCTATTTTACCATTTGATTTACCATCTACATTTCTCCTCTTTGACCTCTCACTATGTGAAATTCTTGTATTAACTTTTTTAACAATCACAAATTCTTGGTATAGTTGGGAAGGTAAGATTTGCCAATTATGATGGTCAAATTTATTCTCCCTTTTTCCCCATTATTGTTGGTGTAAAAAGTACTATACAAGGACTTTAAAAATTAGTGTGATAAGTCTAATAATAACTGATAAGTCTGTTGGGTTTGCTTCTGATTACTTTTTCTTTAGTAGCTAGACATGTACGTACTCGCACAGTTACAATAAATGCTCTTCTCCATTTAAATTATTTATACTGATGAAGTTGAAATAGCAAATTTTTAATGAGTAAATACTCTCTTTGCTTTTTCACTCCAGGTCTGTCAATATTAGTTTCTTAAAATTATCTGTCTAGATCTATTTCTGGAAATTTTAGGCTCTGGTTTTAGTTGTTTCTAATCAAACACAAAGAAATTTAATAGCAGTTACCATTCAGTAAGTTTTAAGATCTGATAAGCGGGAGCTATGATACTCCTCTAAGGCAAGAACATTCTCTCTCCTTGTCGGAACTCTGAGTACACAGAACTAGATTAATCTTAATATTTGGTTTATGACATAACGTGGCTTTCTTTAATTTGCTTCCTTGATTGTTTTAATAATATGTTAAGCATTTCTGAATCTTCTATCCAATATAAAAACTAGGACAGCAGAGACTGTAACTTCCCTCTGCTTATGTGGTCCCACCCGCCCTCCTTCCCCCACCTACCTCCCCCTTCTCCCCCTAGGCCAAGATAATCATCATCCTAAATCCTGGGTTTAGCTTTCGCTTGCTTTCTTTTCCTATATCTTTTAAAAGAATCTTGTCTAAATGTGTTTTTTCAAAATACATGTTTCTATGTTTGTTGTTTTTAACTTTATAGAAAAGTTATATTGTATGTCATCTTCTGGAACATTGTCATGTAATATGATGTTAAGATTCATCCCTGGCCTGGTGTGCAGTTCATTTGGTTTGCTTGTGGATTAGAGCCTGTCATGTGATTGCGCCCCAGTTAACTCATCAGTTCTCCCATTGATGGCCATTGGGTTGCTTCTCTTCTCTTAAGTGTCCTTGTAGAAGTGATATGTGGATGCTTTCTCATTATGCAGAACTGAAACATGACTGACAAGCTTTGCACTACCAATCCTCCTCCCTCCGAAGGGAACCAGTGTTACCTCTTGGCTGTGTTTCCTGGCAGACCTCTTTCCTGTTCATTGACATTTACATCTAAAAGAGATGTTGCATTGGTTTTCTTTTCTACGTGGTAAAATACTATTGTAGACCATACATTATTAACTAGCTGTTTTCATTTTACAGTCGGGACATTCATGTCAGTACATATAGAAATATAGAACCGCTCTCATTTTTTAAACTGCTGTGTAGTATTCCTTAACCAGGACATGCCACAAGTTATTTAGCTGTTCTACTGTTGATGGAAATTCACCCTATTTCTAATCTTTTGATATTAAAAAACAATACCTGTGTGATCATTGTCGTACACAACCCCTTGTGCACAATGCATGAGTGTTTTTCAGGGTAGGTACTGAAAAGCAAAATTACTGGATCATAGGCTGTGGGTAGACATTTTACTATATTCTGCCCTATTGCCCTCCAGGGTGGGTATGCGGATTTTCCTACCTGAGTATGAGAGTATCTATTGTTCATATCCTCTTTGACACTCTATGTATGGAACTTAAATTTCTGCCAGTTGCCACCTTTGATCTGTCATGTATGCATAGTGACTCACTGAGTCTTTAATTGGTAAAATAGATTCTTATCATCTGTGTAAATTTAACATTTATGGGCTTAATGCTGATAGGACCCCCAGGGTCCAAGACACGTAATAATTTATAATTTTTTCAAGGTATAATTTAAAAAAATTACTCATGTCATGAGGCTGCTGGGGAGGCCCAACCTAATGCTTTGCTTCCATGTCACACTGTGGCTTCATGTCTGCTGCTTCCTGCATCACAGCGATTCTTCTGAAGGTACCAAAATTCTGCAGATTTAGGTAAGTCCACAGCTAATGTTATATTACTTACTGTTGTAATGGCTGGGACTGTGGAGTGTATGTCTGTGACAATTTATAAATCCCTAGTCTTGTATTTAAAATTCAAACACTACATAAAAAGGCAATGTAGAAGATAAAAGTTCCTCTGTGATTCCCTACCTCCAAGATAACTACTAATGACATTTTTATTTATATTCCTTCAGACATTTTCCCACCATGAACATACTAAAATTCATCCTGTTACTATTCTCTGCTTCAAAATGGAATCATACGAGTATTATTGTTTTATAGCTCCATGATGTTTAATTTTGTGCATGTCAGTGCATTTATATTAACCATTTTCCTATTGATGGCTTTGGCGTTATTTCTAGAGTCTTCCAGCCACTGCAAAGTGTTGCAGTGTGCGCCTTTGAACTCCCCTTGGTGGCTGTGCTGTGGTGGCTGTAGGGGCGGTGAGGGCTGTGGCAGTTACAGGCGTTCTTACCTGCTCTGGTTCCGCACGTCGGGGTCTGGGACACTCAGTTTTGTGAGGTGGGTTGAGAGCCTCTGCTGCCAAAATAGAATAATGCTGGTCTTCTCCTCATGTGCTGTTGAATTTAGTTAAAACTGTTGAGTGGCTACAGACCACTTGTCCATACCAGAATTTAGTAGAGGATGGCATCCGACTTGGCACCAAACAGTAATGGATCCTGTAAGTCCCAGCATCTGCTTCCTGTTGTTCTTTCCCCCAGGCAGGTTAAAAAACAAAACACAGGCCGGGCGCCGTGGCTCACGCCTGTAATCCTAGCACTCTGGGAGGCCGAGGCGGGCGGATCGCTCAAGGTCAGGAGTTCAAAACCAGCCTGAGCAAGAGTGAGACCCCGTCTCTACTATAAATAGAAAGAAATTAATTGGCCAACTAA
>CAUYRT010086231.1:0-28819 GCA_963574885.1 Lepilemur ruficaudatus | reverse complement strand
TGGAGTGTTGGTTGTACGTAGGTACAGTTGGAGCACTATGTATGTACTCTCTGGACTACTTTGACAGAGTAGGTTTTTGAATGTAACAAGATAAGTCAACTTGAGTGGTAATATATTTTGGGGAATCAGCTCACTACAAATTGTGACTGAAGACATTGTACTGTAAATGTTTTGTAGTTTTCCCCCAGTAAAATTTTTGGGAAAAAAACCCAGAAATTTATTTTCTCACAATTCTGGAGACTAGAAGTCTGAAATCAAAAAGCATTGGCAAGGATTTGCTCCCTCTCAAGACTCTAGGGAAGTGTCTTTCCGTACCTTTTCCAACTTCCTGTGGTTGCCAGCAATCATTGCATTCTTTGTCTTGTAGCTACATCACTCCAATCTCTGCTTCTGTTTTTGCATAGGCCTCTTCCCTGTGTCTCCGTGCCCAAGTCTCTTTCTCCCTTCTCTTATAAGCATGCCAATCATTAGATTTTTGGCAAACATTAATCCAGTATGGCCCAATCTTAACTTGATTACCTATGCAAAGACCCTATTTCTAAATAAGGCCACCTTCACAGGTACCAGAAATAGGACTTAAATTTGGGGGACACAGCTCAATCCATTGCAAGGTTTTTAAATAAATAAAAAAAATCTTTCCTTGCCTGAATGCTACCATTTCCTATTTCCTTTAGTTTTCATTTGACTGATACTTGTTTGCCCATTTCTTTATTTGCAATCTTAATTTTTCTTTAATTTGGTTTGCCATAAATAGAATAAAGCTCTTGTTGTTTAATCTGATATTTGTCTTTTTCAAGGAGAAATTCAGTCTGTTTACATATACTATAATTACTGAAATAGTCATTTATTTCTTCCATATAATTTTATATGTGATATTTATTTTACATTGTTGTTCATTACTTATTCATTTCTTAGTTTTCTTGATTTAATAACGTTTTTATTCATTTCATATTGTCTATGTTTTTGGAAAAATGTAAGATGTGCTATTTTCTTTTCCATTTTATTGTTATCTTCCTTTTCCAAACTTATATTTCTCTACTATTATTTGAAAACAAAATACCAAGTACTTCTTTCATGATTTTTTTTTTCTGTCGTCTCTTTTACCCATATGTTAGCTAAGAGAATGCACCTTGCAAACCTTTGACTGCAGGGAGGATAACTGACTTAAGGCTCTAGTTATTGTGCTCTGAAATCTATCAAAGTGCTTTGCTGAGGCGATGCTTATCAGACACTGCTCCCTGTCAATAACTAAGATTGGCATACATACCACCGCCTGTTTCCAGAAACACAGACTCCTCTGATGTCTGACTTCAGCTCAAATGACAAGGCTCTGCAAAGGCCTTGACAAACTTCCTTGGACTCTGCTTCCACTCAAACTTCCTTACCCCTTTCCTTTACTTGGGATCACATTTGCATGAAAGTCTGATCCCTCTCCCCTCCTTCCCTGGTCCTTTCTCATTTTCTTTCACAAGTGTTTCCCTTAATACAATTCTTACATGTTCAATCTTAATTTCATGTCCGCTTCTTAGAGGACCGTCACTAACACACCACAACAGTACAATAACCTGAGAAATTACAAATTATTTCAACCCTCCCCAGCAGCTTCTGAGCTTCATTGAGACAGTGCAGTACTTTTTGTTGTAGACTGTTATAGACTCTCCTTTGCAGGATAGTCAGGAGTTCTTATTGTGGATTTATATTAATACTATACCTTCCCAGAAAGCATACAATTATTGCTTTAAATTTTGCAGTTTTCTCTCATTTTCATCTTTCCCCACCTATCTTGAAATCTCTGTTCTGGTTTGTTCGATGCTTGATAAGAGTCCGTATCAGTCAGGTCCTTGAATATAAACAGAAAATACAATCCAGTTAAAACAAAAAAAATAAGGATATTAGATAGCTCCCAAATCTCCAAAATGCCCAGAAAATCAGACTTAAAGGCACATATCAGATTCAATGCCCACATTAACCCACAATATTGCTCTAGTGAATCCTCTCATGCTGCTGTTGCTGAGCTCAGGGACCATAGCTCAGGTACCTGTCATGGCCACATCTGAAAACTGGGTACCTGTCCACTTTTCCCACCATGTGAACTCCACACAGCACCTTCTTGTCATACGTCCTTTTCTACAGAATCAGAGTCCCTAGGGACACACAATTGGTGAAACATAGTTCTTCTGCAATGCATGGGCTGCAAGCAAACCTGGGAAATCAAATAGAGTAGAACATTTCCCAAACAGAAAGAATGTTCACAAACTGCTGCACAACTACAAAGTCTGGAAATTAATACTTCAGAGTTCTTTCTCAATATTTTCACCACATAGACAACACTGATGACAAATAGGGATTTTTGTGCATCCATAATATCTGTATTTTTGTCTTCTCCTCCTTCTTCTTCTTGACAGTTCAATGATTGCTTGTGGGGCAAAGTATTATTAGGTAGCTGTCCCTTTCTTTCAAAATGAAATAGATGCTATTCTACAGCTTTTAGCTTACAGATGAGAGAAGCTTGATTGCTTCAACCTTTGCGAGTAAGTCATTCTCTGTGACTGAAAGCTTGCAAGAGTGTCTCTTTATTCTTATAGTTTAGGAATGTGTGAAGCTGTGATTAAACGGATCTTTTTTTCCTTATCATCCACCTAACTTGCAATGTGAACTCTTTTTATTCTGATGAATAAGACTTAATTTCCTTTTAATGTAGCGTAGTTTTTAACAATTTGATAATAATTTCAACTTACAGTAATTTTTTATATATTTCAAAAGTGCCTCTTCCCATTTCCCTTTCTGGAACCCCTGTCCTTCTGGGTGTCCTTGAATTCACATGCTACGTGAGCGGGGTCTCTCAGAGCTCTTCTGCAGGCCTCTTACATTCTCTGTCATTATTTATATGTATCTATGTCGTAATTTTGCTCTCTGTGTTAAGATATTTATTCCATTTCATCTTCCAGGCCATGAGTGTATTACTGGAAATTATGGTTTTTGTACAACATATAAACATCATTGTGCCTTTTGTTGATTTGTTTGTTATCTCTCTTATTCAAAAGTTCTATTTAATTTTCTATTTATTTGACTCATCTGCTTTGGCAGCTACTGCCAAGACACATCATCATGGCTCATCAGAGGTAGATCTGGTGATCGCTATATCTTAGGTGGTAGTGGTTTCCCAGTGACTGAATGGCTGGTATTGTAGGAACAGTTAAAAATCAAACATGACAGAATACATTATGCTATAATTGAAAGCATCTTGGTGCAATAGATTATACATTTTTATCCTGTATGAGATAATGTTTTAAACCAAGTGCAAAAAGTTAATAAAGCTCTATATTCAAAAAGCAAAAAAAAAAAAAAAAAAATCGCTTTTTGGGAGAAACAGAAAAAGGCTTCTGATGCCCAAGTTTCCAATCTTTCTGAACCTCATGGGTAAGGATTAAGTGGCTCATCCGCATAGCATGCCCTTGAGTCTTAGGGGGCAGGGAGAACCTCATAAAGTTACCCTAAGGCCAGGTCAGAGTAGTCCACTGATACCTATAACTGTGACTTTCTCAGTATTTCTCACTCCATGATTCTTGCCCTAGATTTGTCTGATTTTTGTCCCTAAGCACTCACAAGAAAGAAAGCACCCCAATGGGTCATAACAGGGGATTCCCACAGATACCACAGCTGCTCAGGCATAGAGTCTCTGGTATCTTTAGCCAACAGTTGACTCAGTGTTGACAATATGTTAAGGCAGAATTTCTCAAGAGGCATTATTGGAATTTGGGGTGGGAAAATTAATGTTGTGTGGGACTCTATTGAGCAGTATAGGCATTTAGCTTCACTAGACCTCTAGCATGAAATGTCAGTAGCAACTCACCAGGCACTGCAAAATGTAAAATGTCGCCTCACATTTCCAAATGCTTCTTGAAGGGGGCTGCTGAGTTCTAACCTTGTCTGAGAACGACTGAACAAAAACAAATAAATAGATAATTATAAAAAACATCTTATCATGAGGTAACAAAAGGTAAAATAGCTGACCAAGTTGGTATGAACTACCACAGGTACAGAGAAAAACTTGATAAATTATCACCACTTTTTTTTTTTTTTAATGTGTTGGGCATCTCAAAAAAACAAAAACAAAAACCTGAAACTTTCTGCCCCATGATAAAGACGTGTGTTCACTGTTGCTACAGCTGCTCAGATAGATCCAAGGAAGAGCTAGAACTCCTGGCTTTATGACACTAGTTTGCTAAATTCCTCATAGGCAGAAGAACTGTAAAAGTAGCCAAACCTAAAATTTATCCTTAAAACACAGGGTTGTCAAAGGGTTGCCCTGTCCATAAAAATAATGTACTGGGAAACTCCACACACTTGAAAAGAAATCTCTTTCCAAACGAGATTTTTATTTGCTTAAATTTATGAATTGGTAAAATAAAAATTATTCAAGAGAATCAAAAGCATCGTATTTGTTAATGTCTGAGCCTGTGGTAGGTCTGCTTCAGGCTATGAGGTAGATGTAGGTGTTTTCTTACATATCTCTCATACTGAGACCCAAGTTGAAAGGGAAATGCTACTTGAGACATACTCCTCCTATGGCACAGGGCAAAAAAATGAGTCTGCTCATATAATTAAAGTTTCTGCTTAAACAAGACCTCAAGTCTAAGCAAATTTCAATGACCAGAGTAAATTTACAGGTCCTAGAAGTTAGTACTTGAATAACTTTTGGGGGGACAGAAATCAACCTATAACAAGAACTATTTTTTTCGTATAACATCTTACTCAGAAACTCAATGTAAAAAAAAAAAAAAAAGATAAAATAGAGTAAATCTGGTTAAGGAAGGATAACAGGGTAAAGCATAGTATACTCTAAAACAGCCAATTCACCTAAAACAGCCACTGAAATATCTCCAAGACACCCACATCCTGTTCAAAGCACAATTTAAAAATGACTAATTTGTTCTGCTACACAGTAGAGTGACTATAGCTGATAATAAGGTATTGTGTATTTCAAGATAGCTAGAAAAGAGGATTTTGAATGTTATCACCACAAAAAAATGATAAATATTTAAAGTGATAGATATGTTACTAATAATTATCCTGATTTGATCATTATACCATGTATGCATGTATTGAACCTCATGCTATATTCCACATATAATTATGTGTCCATTGTAAATAAACTAAAACTAAATTAAAAGAAAAATGACTATTCAATAGCCTCATTTTAAAATAGCTATGTGGTATATCATTGTATGGGAAACCATAATTTATTTTAATTATCTGATATTCTTGGACATATCGATTGTTTATACTTTTTCACTATTACATATAACATGGTTCTGAGCACCCATGTAGCTAAGTTTTTTGTGTGCATTATTGATAATTTCTTTATTGATATTTTCTAAAAATGAAAAAGTTTTTAAATACTTAAATATGGTAGACATCATGCTCAAATACATCCCCTCCAAAAAAGGTTGTCTCAATTTTTTTTTATTTTTCCAGGTTTAAATCATGTATTTTTGGGTTTAGCCAAACTTTGTCATCAAGCATTGTGTTTCAAGTTAGAGTTGATGCTATGTTTGTTTTCTCTCAAAGTTCACGTGTTGAAATTCTAACCCCCAATATTGACGGTATTAGGATGTGGGGCCTTTGGGAAGTTATTAGATCAGAAGGATTGGAGCCCTCATGAATGGGATTAGTGTCCTTATAAAAAAGAGACTCTGGGAAGCTCCCTCAGTCCTTTGCCATGTGAGAACACAGTGAGAAGACCATCATCTGTGAACCAGGAAGCAGGTCCTCATCAGCATCCAATCTGTCAATGCCTTGATCTTGGATTTTCTAGCCTTCAAAACTATGAAAGATAATGTTCATTAAGTCACCCAATCTATGGTGTTTTTGTTATAGCATCCTGAATGGTCTAAGAGGGTTGGTTTATTCTAAACGATTTTTAAGTGCAAAAAAAAAAAAATCGACTATGAAAGAAGGCCTGAAATACCCATTCCCAAAGTCAGTGCCCACTCTCCCTTAAAAGAATATACAACTGAGGTGAGAGGTGAGAGAGATTGGTCAAGGAAACAGCATCCAAATATAGGGCCCAATTTTCCAACTGAGGTACTATATTAATTTCCTAGGGCTGCCATAACAAATTACCACAAACTAGGTAGCTTACGACAAGACAAAACAGTGTCTCACAGTTACGGAGGCCAGATGCCCAAAATCAATGTGGCAGCAGAGACATTCTCCCTCTGAAGTTTCTGGGAATGAATTCATTCTTGTGTCGTCCTGGCTTTTTGATGGCTGTAATTCTTGGCATTCCTTGGCTTGCAGTTGTATCACTTCGATCTCTGCCTTGATCATCACATGATCTATTTCCCTCCATATCTTTAAATCTCTCTCTCCTTATAAAGACAACACTAATTAGATTTAGGACCCACCCTATGCCAGCATGACATCATTGTAACTTGATTATAGCTGCAAATATCCTACTTCCAAATATCAAGATCACAGGTACCAGGGGTTAGGAATTCAGCATATTTTTATGGAGAGCCACGATTTATGTCACATAGGCACCAATTAAATTTTGGGACAAAAGTGGATACCTAGAATTGGGTTGTTCTGAAGGGAAGTTTGAGGAAACTCTATGATCAACTTTGTTTTCTTCATTTTCACACAAGATTTAACCTCTTTGTGACAACTGATCCCTCTCCAAATGACATCCTGGATTGAAATCATTTCTGTGAGATGGAGCTACCTGTCACTGCCACTCTCTGCATCATGAAGATAAATATACAATTTAAAAAAAATCCACATTGTCACAGAAACTAATTGTATCTCGGGATGTGGCAGGATTCTGTAGTATGCTCTTTGCAATCACTGGGTTATTTCAGTTGTGTTAAGAGGCTCTGCATAGAGAGAAGAGTGGCATGTGCTCGTTAAGATAAGTGCCACATTTAATTATAGACTCAAAAACACAGGTTTCAGTACATTCTATGCAGGAGCAAATCACATTTCCTGCACCTTTCAATACAAATATGATCCTAAATTAGAGTCAAGATAATACTGTCTGAGTAGAACCACCCAACATTCTCCATTTCACTTAACCAATGGCTTCCTTTCCTGCATAAAGGTTAGTATTGTCTACAATTGAGAATGAGAAGTAAGAGAATTCTAGCATTTTCATTTACCAACAAACTTTTATTGAGCAACAGTTATGTGCCAGACCTTATTTTGGGTGCTTGGAATACATAATTGAAAAAACAAAAAACAAACAAAGAAGAGCAGATAAAGGTACCAGTTTTTGTGATGCTTACATTCTATTTAAATCTTCACTGATTATTCTTTGATTTTTCTATTTCTGTTATTAATTTTGGATGTTGTCCATTTGTGGTTAATTGAATTTTTAGCTGGAATAACAATGTATGATGATCAAGATGTTTTATAGTGGAAAAATTTAATAGCTTTTTTTGTACATGTGAATCTCAAAAATTATATGTGTTGTAACCAAATAAAATCACTAATGGAAACAAATAAAGCTTTTGTCTCTTCCTGGTCTCTAAGACTCGATGGAATGTCTTTCTTAAGTATTACTTTAAAAACATCTTGCCCAACTCTTCAATTGCTCCCTGTTTAGGGCATTAACCATGGTGGAAAATATTAATAGATTTGGAGTTGATTTCTATCATTCTTTGGCTTCTCCAGTTGGAAAGAAAGAAAAATGGGATAGACCAATATGCATTTTTTTACACTGTGACATTCGATTTCATTTTCTCTTGTATTTTTATTTTATTTTCTGTTGTATTTAAATGTTATTTTTGAGCCCCATTTCTATAACACTGATTGTAAACTCCATGAAGACAAGAAATTCTGTCTTTCGCTGGTCTTATATCCCTCATTGTAAGAACAGCCTCATACAGTATATATCCAATAAATACTTTAGGAAAATATTTTCCATTTGGCAATTCTTAGGATTCTGTAACTATACATATTTCATCAAATGAAATTATTTAGTTTGTGTAATGATCCCAAAGCTATGAATTTGAAATACCTCCCACTATGATTTGAATGTCTGTGTCCTCTCCAAAATTCATATTGGCATTTAAACCCAATGTGATAGTATTAAGATGTGAAGCCTTTAAGTGGTTATTAAGTCATGAAGATGGAGCTCTCATGAATGGAATTAGTGACCTTATAAAAGGGCTGGAGGGAACTAACTAGGTCATTTTGCTGTTTCACCTTCTGCCATGTTAGGATACAGTAGTCTTCCCCTCTGGAGGAGAGAGCAGCAAATCCCCATCATGGAAGCAGAGAGCAGCCTCCTCACCAGACACAGAATCTGCTCACATCTTGATCTTGGACTTCCCACCCTCCAGAACCATAGGAAATAAATTTCTGTTCTTTATCATTTATCCCATCTCAGATATTTTATCATAGCAGCACAAATAGCCTAAGACACTTATCAAACATTACATTCTTTTTCCATGCTAACACACAATATGGATGACTTTTACAATGCTCATAAAGTAGGACAGACTTTTAGGCCTTGAAGGAAACTTCAAGTAGCCTAATGTCAACCCTACTCTGTCTATTTCATTAAATTCTTGGAGGTCCATACTACAAACTTCTACTTAAACTGGCCTGTGAGCATACTTGTGTTACAAGTTGTTCTAATTGCTAAAAATATTTTTCTTAGTCAAAGTCAAAAGCTGTCTCTATGTAATTATTACCAGTGAATATTTTCAGGAATAATAAGTAGTTTCACCTTTTGTAGTAGGCAGATTCTAAGGTGGTGCCTATAATCCCTGCTTCCTAGTTTTCATTCCCTTGCATAATGTCCTGCCTTTAAAATTCCTGTGACTTGCTTCTAACCAATATAATATGGAAAAAGTGACAAGATATATTTTATTACATATATGTTGTTACATTACATAAGATCGTTTATCCATCTTGCAAGGAGAGTCTCTTTTCCTTGCTGCATCAAAGTAAAGAAGCTGCCATATTGGGAAGGCCCATGTGAGAACTGAGTATAGCTTCAGAAAAATAGCAATAATTTGAGGACATTGATCCAACAATACATAAGGAACAGATCGCTGCCAACAACCACTTGAGCTTGGAAGTAAATCCTTCTCCAGTGGAGCCTCTGGTGACAAATCAGCCTGAGCCAACCTCTGTATTGAAGCCTTGTGTGGGATATTGAAGAAGATCCAGCTAAGTTGTGTCTAGGCTCTTGGCCCACAGAAAATGTGTGATAATATACATGTGTAATTTTAAGTCTGTGATAATATGGCTATACACCAATAAATAGCTAATACACCTCATATGCCAACTATGAGCATTTATTTAAATTTTCTGGATCACTAAGGTTAAGAAGGATCATGCAGCCAGATCTGGACTCAGCAAGAATAAGTGCCATAAGCTATTAGTAATGTTTGCAGTGACCTCGGTTATGAAAAGTAGTGGATCTGACACTTATAATCCATCTTACTCTAATTTACACTCTGTGAGACCATAAAGAATAAGTGAATTGTTTGCATAAGCCAACTCTTGTACTCAAGATCAATTCTATAGAAAAAGGGCTGTAAAGTGGCTAAACAGGAAAGGTACATGGGTGACACAGGCTACATGCAAGTGCTTATACATATTTGTATAAAGACTTGTGACTGGAGCAAACTCCCCAATCTGAATGGCTGAAGTCCCAGTCTAAAATACTCAGCTGCTCCTAGGCTAAATAAAATGGTGGCTATGTAAGATATAGTGTAACCAGGTCTAACAATTTTTCAACAGAAGCAGAATATTTCCATTTTTATGTAAAATTTCCCACTTTTTAAACATTGGCTCATTTTTTTATACATAACTATTACATTGATTTTTTGTACCATGTTAGTCGTCCTACTGTGGAGCCACAAGCTTCCACAGATGTGCCTTTCTCCATAGAGTTCACAGTTTGACCCATTGTGTAATATTGAAGTTACCAATCCCAACTCACTTCTATGCATCTGAAAAGCATTTATGATATAATCATTCATCAATTTAAATTTTATTTATGCTTATATAATTAAATGGTAGAATGAATATCTAAGGATGTAAAGTATGTAATGCATAATATTGAGTTGATGACATTGAAGACAACACTCTGCCTTCAGTCTTGCAAGGTCAGTGGGAAGTGTTTGTGAATGCATGTACTTGGTTCAAAGAGTTGCTGAAACAGAAATCATGATAAGTATATGGTAGTATATAATCCATACCAAAGTCTTGCTTTCTTTTTCAGTGATCACCAAGATAGTCTAGTTTAATGAGTTGATCGTTGTCTGGGCAACTCTGAGTAATTGTATCTCCAATCTGTCAATAACATCTATGGGGCACAAACTCTGGCATTAACTTTGAGGATCAATAAGAACAAAATGCATGTTCTTGCCCCTAGAAAGCTTCTAATATAGGAGACAATGAATAGAAGATAAATATCTATTATAATAATATATTACTGGTTTATTACATAGGCTGACCTCAAAAGAATTCTAGCAGAAAACAATTTCATTCTTTCTCTCACTGTCCCTACAAATTCATTTGTGGACTAATTATTTTTGTTCTTATAGATGAAATATTTGAGTTGTCCTCCAAGTTTTCTGGTGTTCAGCTAATAAATAAATTCTCCTTTTACTTTGTCATATACACTAGAAATGTATACATGACAAATATGGTGGATCTACTCTTGACCCATCTCATTTGCAAGTTCTTAATGGATATTACATTACTGTGGAATGTGGGGGGAATGGTATCTGTTGTTTTCTTGACATTTGGTGTGTCTGCTAAAACCAAGGAAAAGTTGTTTTTAGCATCTTATAACTAATGCAATGGAAACAATATGAAAACATAAAGTTTTGAGATGAAAAATTATTTTAAGCTACAAGAGTCTATTTAGATTCAGCTAGATAAGTAATGAAATTACACTTAAGTGAGCACTTAGTGTATACACTGCTTTTTTCAAATCCTCACAACCATCCTATGAAAATTTAAAGTAGAATTTAAAATAACTGAGTAAAATTGGCTGTGTTCAAATCTTTGTGTATCACAATCTCTGCCTGATCTTGGGAGAGTGTTGATATGGTTTCCTAAAATGGAAATACTGATAATAACTGACACTTGAATGAGATTAATCTATGCCAAGTACTATTCTATATTTATATGGGTTATTTCATATGACTTTATAAAGTAAATACTACCATTTTTCTTAAAGAGGGAACTTTGCTATTGAGGAAAGTACAGATTAAGGTAGACAAGTAAGTAGTTGCCAAGATGTCACAGATATTTGAACCCCAGAAGTTTGCTTCTAATGCCTAAGACCTTAAATATTTTAAAATACTTCAGAACTACTATGGTTATAATTAAATGTGATAATGCTTCTAAGTTGACAAGAACCTAAAAGGTTCTTGATTAATAGTAATAATATTGTAATGATAGTAATAATATTTGTTCTAATAGTAGTAATAAATTCAAACAGGAAAATATAGAAAGACCGAAGAATTATTTTAAAGGAAAGGGGACTACTGATTTATTTTCTATGTTATCTTATCCAAATCTTTTTTCATTCCCATGTACTCTTATCTTGTCATGAAAAGATCTTTGTTTCAAGAATTACATCTTTAGGGCCCTCCATGAGTAGGATATTAATAGCCAAAGGAAAGTGATGTTCTTCCTGCTCCATCCACTGCCCTCCTTGGGATCAGCAGAACCAATACCACATGGTTGTTCCTAACAGCCATGCTATTTACACTTGGTTTCTTTTGCTTTTAATGATTGGAAACTCCTTTCCAAGTTGAACAGCAATTCTCCATGGATCCTGCCTGAAGGATTCTCACTCCAATTACAAATGGGAAGCTAGTTGCCAGTGAAATTTCAGAGGTCTTGCAAGGTTTTGCTGACATTGAAATGTAGAGTTCTTTGGCCTTCCCCCTAAACAAAACCCACAGAATCCTTTGGGGAGTACGGGGGTTATGGGTATGAGGGCATTCTTTTCTGCATGGTTTCCTATCTGTGTCACTAGTATCAGTACATGCTGGTCAGACCATAGCAAATGCCTGGATCCTTTCTTTACAAATTATAACATCCTACTTTTCTAAACAGCAACAAAAAAAATACTAGTATTTCTCATGCAAGCTACATAGCTTAATCAGAAAATAAGGCAGAAGAAAAGGTGTGTACATATTATTGTATGCTATGTCCAATAGGTAAAATGGAAGATTTCTTATGCATATACTAAATGCAAAATAAGATTAGAGTTGAAATTTAAAATGGTGCGGTAATATAAGATGTCTGAGCATTGTAAAATCGTTTGAAATTGTGACTGTAAAAAAAGGCACAAAGGTATTACCAACATGAATTCAAAACCTAAAATAATTTTATAGTTGTAGAAATCTTAATTGAGGTAATTTGCATACTACTTGCCTAAAAAATTGAAACAAGAGGAATAAAGTTCAAAAATATTGTATTTTTAATCTATAGTGTGAATGTGTGTGTGTGCAGAAATGTCCACATATGCTCGTGTTTAATGTACAGAAGCGGAGGCAGCTGTGACATTGTGGGAAGGGGTGAAAATCTAAAGGCTGTGGCAGAATTGGAAGACCTTGTTTTGAGAATCATATTTACCCCTTATTATTAACATTTAGAACAATCACATAATTATATTAGCCTTGTTTTACATCAAATGGAGATTACAATGCCTACTTGTCTTCAGATGTATACAAGATCAAAGATGTAAAAATATTTAATGTGATACCTGGTTCATTGTAATGGTAGTTTCTATAGCTTTCCCTCAGAAAATGAGGGCAGGTGATCTACAATGTCATAAGAGACAGAAGAGGTCAGAGATCCATTATAAATCAGGATTTTTGTTTATTTTTCTGAAAAATTCAGAAAAGATAACATTGAGTAGTATGGTTCTTAAAATGTTTTGAAAACTTAATAATGACTGACACACAGCTCTCATTACTTCACAGTGTTCTAAGCCTATGGACTCCTCACCACAACCCTGTGAGGTAGCTAAGTATCATAGTTCTCCTTTTGTAGATGAAGGAAACTGAGTCATGAAAAGGTAAAATACTTCACCCAAGATACTACCTAAGACCACTCATTAAATCTTCTTTAGAGCCTCAGTTTTTCCTTCTGTGAGCTGTGTGTAGTAATAGTCCCAAATTTTAGGTGAAGATTAAATGTGAAACTGTTCCTAAATTGTGTAGCATATGGTAAGAATTTAATCAGTATTAACTCTTAATACCAATTCTCAAGATTATAAAAGAAACCAGAGGCTAAATGAGACTATCAGTCAGGGATTTGATCTGAGCTGCTAGAAACAGATACCTGTAATAATATGGGCTTTTAGAAAGATGCTTTTCTCTCCCTTTCTCTCTTGCTCTCTCTCTTTCTCATATAATGAGGAAATTAGAGACAAGCAATCTGAGCCGATATAAAGTGAACATCCAGGACATTGTTATCTTTTTAAGGGTCTGCTTGTCATCTTATGACCACAAGATGTCTGCTAGGATTCCAGCAATCAAGCTCAGATTCCAGGCTGGAAGAAGGGAAGGGGCAAAAATCTAAAGAGCTTGGCAGTTTAGATGTCCCACTTTGAAGATTTCCCAGAATTCCATCCCAATTTTTGCATTTCATTAATCAAAACTTTGCTGCATGGCCCACATATATCAGTTTCCTAAGGGTGCTGTAATAAAGTACCTCAAGCTGGGTGGATTAAAACAACAGAAATTTATTCTCTCACATTTCTGGAGGCTCTATGTTGGAAATCAAACTATTCTAAAGGATAAAAAATTTTATGTGGCCAGATCTTCTAAATATTGTTATAAAAGTAGCCAGAAATGGGGGTAGTGTTATTTTTAAATATGGTAATTCTCAATTCTAAAATATTGGCAATTAATTAGAAATGCTTTCCATTTTAATAATCACTGAGCAGATTAATCCTGTACAGCCCTAGCAAAAAATATTGTAGGCTAGATTCAATTTAGTAATCTAGTCCACACTTACAAGTAAGTACACACAGATATATATATTTCTGGAAAAACATCACAACTCTAAATTATAAACCCAGTCACATGCATGTCAAGGAGACAATGACATTCCTGTCTTTAAGGAATCCTGTAACATTCGTGTCTTTCTGAGTTCTGCATAACAAGGCCATTTCTTGCCGAAGGAATATTTTTATTATTCAGTCTTGCATGTTGACTTGCTTATAAGAGCCTTGTTGTTAGATGTTTGCTTAAGACTTTTCTTTTACAAATGCAGTTTGATATTAAAATGTGTTACATGGATCAGCTTGGGTGTTGTTAAAGTCACTTTGAGGGGCTTTTTTTAGACTTTATATATTTGGTTGATAGAACATTGCTATTGTCAAAGCCTCTGGGACTGAGTACAAGACAAAAGTCTTAAACAAGTCTTCCGTTCATATCCAACCAAGTTCCACATTCTGTGCAGTGTCTCGTTAGTGAAATATTTTTCTTTGAGTATTAGTCAGTCTTGAATTTTGGTGGCACAAATTTTCTCTAAGTTCTTGGAATAAAATTCCCTGAATTTCTTGACAAAATAGGGATCACTATTTTTATTTCCTGGAGGAAAATGAAGGAGAAAAAAAAATACTTGAAACTTTATAAATTATGATATCCTCCTTATATTTGTGTCAGGTGTTAAAAAGAGACAGCATTCAACTCTGTAATCAACCAACAATGTTTTTATTGAATGACTAATTTCTGTGCTCAGCTTTGTGCTAGAATCTATGACATCCTCTCATGTTGTCAACTCTGAAGACTTGAATCCTTGAGAAAGTGTTTGAGAATTTCCTTAATGGATAATGTACAACCTCAGTGGTCTCTATCTACCCTTCCTCACTCCTACCATGGATATCAACATGCTGACCAATATTCTAACTCAAAATGCCTGCGCTTGTAAATCCTGGAATTTTTATCCATAGACCAATGAACAGCAATAGGCTCCATTAACAATCCTAGCAAAAAAGTGTGCATGCCAATTCATACTTTCCATATGTTTCTAAATATACAGAGAATTAGGCAGCATGAAAATATTGTGAAGAAGAAACAAATATAACAGAAATCCGTTGTAACAAGTTTAAGGGACTAACTGATTGTCCGTGTTTTAGGACTAATGTCGGGATTGGGATAATATTAGAAGGTATTATGGTAAGGAAGGGCAAAAATTCCAGATTTTTGCCTCAGGCTTTCTTGTTGCTCTGCTTCACAAAGTCCCCAAAGAACCTAAAACATAAGAAACTATAGCAATAAAGGTTAATCCACACATTGTCTTTGAGCCTCAGAAATCAGTGAGCATCTCTAGTGAGCCAGATTAGACTAAATTAATGAGTCTGGGGGGCTAAATCCAGAAGAGAATCTAGGAACACACTGAATGCCAACTGCAGCAAAAGCAGAGGAAGAGATAAAAACAGAAGCCCATTGGCATGTGCTGACCCTTTGCAGTCCAGTGATCTCAGCTTTTGGTAAACATGTCCAAGTCAGTGTTCTGCAATCTTCCCAGTCAAAATCATGTTTCTTCCTCTTGGAGAGAAGTGAAAATGGGAACATATAAAAGAACTTTTGAAAATACACCCTTTTTTTTACATATGAACACCATTTCATAGACTCTCTAAGATATAAGACAAATGTACTACATACATATTTACATACACATGTACATATAATGTATATATAAAAATATATTTGATTTATATATTAGTGACCGCATAGTCCACATTTTACGACATAGTCTTAATGACATATAAGTGTATTCTTTAGTAAGAACGAACTATGAAATGTGCAAACTGATTTTGTGTTTATAGCCTGTACTTTTTTCCAAATAATCAAATGTATAAATCTGACCATTATATGTCTCTTATTAGAACATACATACAGATTTAAGAAAATATGTTTCTTAAGCTTATGAATAAATAATTTCAATCTGTGTCATTGTTACCAGCCTCCAAATGGAGGTTTTTCCAAGTTCTTGGTGTTCATCAGGAGAAGAATCTCAGTATGCATCACATAAGCCAAGTAGGCAGCAGCTTTTACTGAAAGTGAAAATACATCCTCAGGAAAGAGAATGGGCAGGCTCGAAAGAAAGCAGTGGCAGTGGGAGGAGGTGGTTTTAGATCTTTTGTAGTTTTAATAATTGAGGGGAAGAATATTCAAGGTGAAGGGATTGGCTTTTCATTAAGAATTTGTGTAGTAATTCCTAGAATTGAGTTCCCTCCCATTTTCATACTTTACATGGTTGTCTCAGAAATATTATGGTGATTTCAAGGATGGAGAAATTCTAAAACCGCAATGTAAATGATCTGATCTTGCAATTAGCCAAAGTTCATGTAAAGTGGCAGAGGTAGCTGACAAGCTGGTCAAAGCCAGTTCTTGTCTGAGGTCATCAGCCTCTCTAGTTAGCTTCTGCTTAAGAGTTGTCCATCTTAACATCTGCACCTGATCTTCAAGCCCCTGCATCTGGTCTCAGCCGTGTCTCCTAGTCTCTTACTCTAACATCATCATTGTAGGGACAAAAGTATGTTCAAATGGTGACAGCCCAGATGAAGCAAAGATTAATTCCATGGAACACACAGAGGAGTCAACCTCAGGAGGTTTCACTCAGAAAACTTTATCTATTTTGAAGGATCAGTAGTTCAGAAGATAGCTGTACAGAGAAAGGCATTTCTGTTAGAGGAAACAAAATGCTCAAAGGCTTAAAAAGGTAAAACAGCGTGGCATGTCTGGGTGGGAGCAAATAGTTGATATCTACATGATCTCATATCTTGATGCATGTGGGGAGGGAGGAGAGGGATTTTTATGGTCCAATAAGAGAATAAGCATAAGAAAGTATCTAGCACCAAAAGCCTATTATATTATCTTTGCTCTGTGCTTTGATTTGTTTCTCCTAGTACTCAGAAATGATTTTTTCAAGTGATAATCTAATATTTCTGTCTTGATTAATGACCTGGATTATCTATGGAGAATATTCTTATGGGAAACTGGTGATGGTTAATCGCCAGCAGGAGGGTGTTCTGTGGATGGCCAGTGCCTGCAGCATGCCATACTGGAAAGGAAGCATGTTGGGAAATTAATTACTGGAGGACAAGGAGTGGCTGAGAGACCCTAATGCATGAAATGGGCAGAGCCATGTTTAGATTCTTTGGAACAGTAGGAGTCTCTTATCATTCATGCAGTTTATTCCACCAGAATTTGTCTAGCACAGTTTGGTAGTGCAAACACTGAAAACAGGGGAACCAAACAAACAAAATAGATTAAGACAGCTATGTTCATTACAATTCAGAACAAGTGTAAAGTCATCCCAGAACATTTTACAATGTGTACCTTCTCCAGGCACAAGATTAAAGCAAATACCTTGCTTAGTCTCAGTATTAAACTTAAGTCAGAGGAATTTTTGCATGGGCTTTAGCAGACTGTATAGTAGCAAACAGATTGTTATTGTAGAACCTTCCAATACTGATCCAATGCCATAGAAAGTTCCAATTGGTTTTGTTGCTTTTACAGTGGGACATAAACTTTTTTTGTTGCTATTGTTAGTTTTACTTGTTTACAAACCAAAAAGCAAACTGGAATATAAGGCAAAAATTCTTGTCTTCATCCATATCTTCTCCGCACATGCTTTTATTTCTTGCGTATTCTTCCAGATATATTTTATGCAAATATGAGCAGCTAAAATATAATCTTTTTCTTTTTTTATACAAATAGTAGTATGCAAAACACAGTTCATGAAACTTTTATGTTTAATCAGTTCTTATTGATAATGATTTAAAATGCTTCCAAATTTTTGCCTTTACAAATAATGCTGCAATAAATAGCTTTGTTTACATGTAATTTTGAACTTATGCAAGTTTATTTCTGGGATAATATTTAAAAGTGTGACTGTAGGATTAAAAGATGCAGAATTATAAAGTTAGTAAATATTGTCAGATTACCTCCATTTTTCTTTTTGTTTTACAAATTTACACTCCCATTGGCATTGAATAAGAGTGTCTTCTTCCCAATACTTTGGATCTCCAAATCTAGTAGGTAAAAGTGATGAAGTTTTAATTCTTTTCCTCAATGTGTTTCACAACCAGAAGATAAATGACAATTCTCACATGTCCCCAGTAAAAATGAAAACATGCAACTTTAATAAAAAATAGATTCTTCTTCTGTTACGAAAATGACAATCTAAAAGAATGACAAAAATGAAGTGAATTTTCTAATTCCCATTCTAGCAGAAAATATTTGTTTTATTTTGTGAGAATTCTGCTGATGACGGTAATTATTGAAGGTAAATCTGAGGTTGACAAAAGTAGATTAATGCAGCCAGAAGTTCCCTAGTTTTGTTTTTTCATGTTTTGTGAGTTTTCTCCTCACTTTTAATTGATTTCATTTATTTAT
This sequence comes from Lepilemur ruficaudatus, assembly GCA_963574885.1. Taxonomy (NCBI): domain Eukaryota; kingdom Metazoa; phylum Chordata; class Mammalia; order Primates; family Lepilemuridae; genus Lepilemur; species Lepilemur ruficaudatus. The sequence continues at coordinate 10,421 of CAUYRT010086231.1, read as the reverse complement.
CCAGTGTTAAAATATCCACATTTTATAGCACCAAACTGGAATTATGTTACAAGTCTTCTTGCATATGGCAATGGTAAACAAAAGGTTTTTGCTAGTTTTGAGAAGCCATTTATTAAATTCCAAGTAACAAGTAGGCAGGAAAAAAGTCACAGTGAAACAATTAAGAACAATTATCACATTATTGAGTTTTGAGAGGCATTTCAGTTTCAGGTAATTGATTTCAAACCAGCTGTGCTTGTGACCTGTTAAACATTTCTAATGTTTCCAACAAGCTAGCTCCAGTAGTCCAAAATATTGTTTTAGGAATTTCCAAAAATAAGAAAAAAGATAAATTATAAAAAGTTGTTTCTTTTTTTCCTTGGGGCAGGCAGGCATTTGGTGTTAATGTGTTAATGTGTTAATTACCTAAGGTATTTGTTAAAATGGAAATTCTGATTCAGTACTACTGGGGTGAGGCCTGAAATTCTACCTTTTTAACCAACTACCAGATGATGCCAATGCTGCTGCTTTATGAACCACACCTATCATAGTAAAGGTGTAGGAAAGAGAATATGAACTAAATTGGTAAAAATTCAATCCCTATATCAGACTCTGAGTATACCGTGGTGTTATACCTCTTGCTGCATGCATAGAGTTTATACAGCAAAAGATTATAAGAAGTTCAACTATAATCCATGCCATTTAAAAAAAAAAGTAAAGTAAAACAAGTTTAACATCTCTCCCTATTATTAGAAAAGCATCAGAGAGAAAATTCACAGCATCTTCCTATAAAAAGGACAATGTGGAGGGGGAAGACGGCTGGCCAGAGACACCAGCTGCCAGAGCATCTCAGTAAGAAGGAAAGTTTTAGATGAAAGAGAAACAAACAAACAAATATATTGGGTGTAATTTTGAGGGAGGGGTGCCAGAACTTACAAGAGACCCCATGGGAAGAAGTTCTGGAGCAGAACAAGAAAGAACAAAATATCGGCAGAGATCAAACCCCAGGAAGCCTGGAGTCCAGGGACAAGGATAGGTGGAGTGGTTTGTTTCTCCCTCACTCACATCTCGGGAAGTCAGTAGGCACCTGGGCTGCTGGAGGGACTTTCTACCCACACAAGCCACAAAGGTGCTGCCACCAGTGATCTGGGATCTTTTTGTGGTCAAAGGAGGGGGTGGTCAAAGGATCCCACCTGGGGTACTTCCCATTACCGCAGACAGGAGCCAGGTTGGCAGACATCATACTGTTTTGTTACCTACCGTGCACCTCTGTCTTCCCCAGGGAGCTTCAACTCCTCAGGCTTCATCTTACTGTTTCATTACTCACTGTGCACCTCTGTCCTCCCCAGGGAGCTTCAACTCCTCGGGTTTCATCTTGCTTGTCCCCACACACACACATTTTCCAACTCCAGCCCAGACTGCAGGAGTCACAGAGGTCCAGTGGGTCCCAGGGAATCTGAGTGACTCCAGAGCCTGGACAATCTGGGTGGGCCGCCTCCTGGAGGGAAGGACAGAGACAGCCAGAGTGCTAGCTTTCCTCCATCTAGACTCTTTTCCTCCCCCACCCTCCCACACCCATGGTTGCTGAGAGGGAAAATTGAGCCACCACATAGAGGCTTCCATAGAAAGTGGGGCTCAAACCTTTTCTCTTAAGGTCCTACAGTGGACTGAGGAGTGCTCAGACTGTGAGCTCCCTGATCACTGGCCCTCTCTGGTGCTGCTTGTGCAGTAGCTTCATCAGAGGGAACACTCTGAAATGAAGGGGCATCAAACCTTCTTTAGCAACCCATAGGCAACTCAGAGACAGCATGCTTCTCCATGGCACAATCAGGGATTAATATTTAGGGACCTGGGGACAGGACTAGAGACCAGATCCTGTACCCCAATGTCTCTATCACGTAGCTTAGGGACACAGAGGGGGGATGTGTGAACTAATCCCAAGATGCTAGGGAGCCTACATGGGCAGAACTGAGAGGACAGTGCAGAGAGGGTCCTAGCCAGCACACTCGTGGAGCACCCCTCTCCCCATAGGAAGGCTGTACTCAAAGCCCAGGCCAGGATTCTTGGTGGGAAAGCTCCCTGGTCCACAGCACAACTGTAGAGGAGCCCACATAGTTTGAGCTCCTGCCTGCCAGCAGTTGCCAGAAGGAAACTGTGGAGCAGGGCAGAGGGGAGAAGAGTGAAATCTGCTCCTGACAGTCAGATTGTGAATCTCAGACAGCCCCACCTCCACAACCAGACTTTCTGATTGGGTGGGACCACTGCACCCCTCCCTGGCAGCTTTATGCAGAAGCTGGGAGCAGAACTTTGACCTCTGCCAAAGCAGCTACCTTGCCAGCTTTTGTGGAGCCTGAGGCCAAGCTCACCGAACCCAACCCTGCACAGCCCCACCTCTGCCTCTCCTGTGGCAGAGAATAAGGACTCACCTGGAAGTTACAAGGCCCCACCCACCACCACCTGGGGAATTTGAGTGCTTCTCCTGAGGGACTAGAGCCTGTCACAGGTCCCAAAATGAACATTGCAGCTTGTTCCTTCCGGCAACCTTAATCGACAAGGAAAACCCTTGGCTCCTGCTATGGCTTTGTAGTGAGCATCCTCTGTTGACAAAGTCTAACATTGAGCCAACTGACTGAAGAGAAATATTACAAGACCCAGCTCTAGTATCACAAAGAAAGACAGTAAAATGCAAATTTGGAGCTGAGTCAATGCACTGATAACATGCACATCAATTATTCCCCTTTCAACCTTTCCTCTTAGATGACTATAACATACTTTACTATTCATAGGTGATTTGTTGTGTCCATCCTACCACAGAATATTGTACATCCTTGCTCCACTGATGTCAGGTTGGCCATGTCACATGAATTGGCCAATGGAATATGAGCATATGTAAAGTGTGCATAATTAGAGCAAAAGCTTTAAAAAGCCTTGTGAGTTTCCACAAGAATAAGTTCCACATTATTTTTTCCCTTTGCCAGGAAAATGATATATCCCAAATATTAGCCATTTCTTCAGCGTAGACTTCAAAATGAGAAAACTCATGCAACATGGAATGAGCAGCTCACTCACAACTGCTGACAAGAAATGCAAAGAAAAAGAAATCCTTGTTCTTATAAACAACTGAGTTTTTTTTTAAGCTACAACAAAGCTGACTAATATACTTAACATATGTAAAACTCTGGTTACAGTTCTTAGCATTTGGTTTAGCTTTAGATAAGATAAACAACATGGCATATGGAAAATAACATCTATTTTGAAAGAAGAAATATTTGAATTTCAAATAAAGTTTTATTATATATTAATGTTATTTTAATAGTACACCATAAAGAGAACAGATAACCTCTGAAGGATACTAGGCAGGATAATGATGTAGTCATACTATTTTGTAGAAAGATTAAAGTTCAGCAAACTTTTTCCGTGAATGGTCAGGCAGTAAATATTTTGGGCTTTGCAGGACATATAGTCTTTGTTGCAATGACTAAACTCTGTTGCAGTAGTGAGAAAAGAACCAACATGGAACAAATAAGTGTGCCTGTGTTCCAGGAAAATTTTATTTTTTAAAACAGGAGATAGGCTGAATTTGACCCACAGTCAAATTTGCTGACGACTTCTCTGATGGAACTGTTCCTCTCTTATGCCTTGACATACAATTCTCTAGATGAAATCCAGACTAACTTATTTTAAATATAAAACAGATCATGTTTTACCCTGATTAATAACCTCCTGTGTTTTTCCAACATACTTAGAATAAAATCTGCACTTTGTACCATGACCTCTAAGACCGCATAAGTTCTAGCTTTTGCTTAATTTTTCTAAGCTACTTTGAATGTCACTCTGCAATAAATGGCTTAGACACCATTTCTGATCCTTTTCATCTCTTGTTCTAGCCATCATGGCAGACCCCAGCTCTTGCTAAGTCCTGACTGAATTCGCACAGGTGCAATTTGCTGAAAACTTCCTTCATGCTCCCCAGTGTGCCTCACACCTCCTGCCTCAAGCTTCTCTATTGATTCTGAGACATGGAAAAACAAGACACCCACTTGTTGCCAAAGCATGTAAAGCCCAGATGTGCAGGAGAGGGATACCCTGTGGTTCAAACTCTTGATCAGTGCACAAGGTTAGCTGCTGGGTGGTTTTGCTTACATCCTCTTCTTTGAGACACAGTTCATATAATTTCTCAGAGGAGTCCTCAAGATCAAGCAAACAAACCTTCTTTCCAATCAGTCTGATAACACTTCCTCCTATTGGCTCTCCTGCCTGTCATGTTCCTCTGCACTTGTGCCTATTTCTGCTCCCTGGGTTTCCACTTTTTAATAGCATCCCATAACCTTTGCCTAAAGCCTGGTATTTGGGAACAAAGACCAAAGCACCCCATCTCCCTCATGCTTTTCTAGCCACAGAGCCCTTTTATTTGTAATTGGAATTTGTGAGCTTGTTCCTATCCCAGGGCATTTGCACTTGCTGTTCTATCTGTGCCCAGATCTTTGCATGGATGGCTCTTTCATGTCCTTCAGACCTCAGGCCAAATATCACCACCTCAGAAAACCTCTCCTGACTATTAAATCTAAATAAACACCCTCCCATTATGTACTATATCATCAGGTTTAATCATTTTCATAGCACTTAAAACTCTATGAAAAATTGGTTGCTGTATTCGATTGTTCTGCTTATTATCTCTCTTTTGCCACTGCCTCTGGTGAACCTCCAGTAGACTGTAAGCCCCCTTAGGATGAAACCCTTGTCCACCATGCTCGCTGATGCACTCCTGCACCTACAACAGTATCTGACACCCAAACGGTACACAGCATACATTGATTAATGAATAAGTATGAATTCAAACTCAGGAGGAGGGCTAGTGATTTGAAATCCTAGTTCACTAGAAATGCCTGTTATCAGTCATCTTGGTAACACATCCTCATATTGTCTCAATCAGCTTGAAAAAAATCATAATTAAAGATGTAAAACAGGTAGAAAGTGAAGTTTATCTTTGGAAAGCAGAAGTATTGTCTCTGAGATGGGCACAAGTACAACTCGATCTACAGAGTCTCCAAAATGACCAGAGCATATTTGTAAACTGAAAAGATACAAAAAACGTTTTTAAAATTTCTTTAAAAGAAATTAAGTCATCAATTGGGATGTCTAATCAATAATATACACAACAGAAGATTAGCCAAATATGTTAACTCATTTGTACTAGAGTAAATAAATGAATACAGGAGGCAGGAGAAGCAGCTTAAAATATAAAGTATTAAATCTTTCAGAATCAATGAAATGCATCTTGGTTCACACCTGGGCATATTAGATAATGGTTGTGAAATAAACCCAAATGTTTGATCACTTTTAGAGAAGCACTGTAAGAACTTATACTTTTTAAGTTCATATCCCTCTCATTTTGATGAGAGGTAAGCTGTGGTAAGGTATCTGTCATCACTCTGAGAAACAAAGTTTTCGATAAAGGAAAATAATTAATTGCAAACCCAAAAATGCCTAAGAGACCTTTCTGCAAAACCTACTGCTGGACCCCGTATTTTATCTCAGACTTAAGTAAGGGAGAGTGATACAGAGCACAGATTGCCCATAACTCTTCAAATATAACAAAATAAAAATCCAACAACATCAAAATATTTACACATTGTCCTATTTTATTATAATAGTTTATATCCTAACACTGAAGAATTGTCACAGTCTATTTCATTTTCAATGCAATTATACCTTTATTTCCCTTGCTTCCTTATTTTCATCAAATTATACTTTCTTTATTACATACTTGGCTTCAAGTCTAACATTGCATCTGATATGCAGCAGTCACTCAATAAATTTCTAAAATCAGGAAGTCCTCATCCAGCCTTGATTGATGTATCACTGCTACTGTCTTAGGCCAGGCCTGTTGCTGTAACAAAATACCATAAACTGGGTAGCTTATAAAGGACTGGAATTTATTTCTCACATTTCTGGAGGGTAGGAAGTCTAAGATCAAGGCACCAGCAAATTTGATGTCTGGTGAGGGATCCATTCCTCATACATGGCACCTGCTTCCTGTGTCTTCACATGATAGAAGGGGCAAAGAAGTTCCCTTGGGCCACTTTTATAAAGGCACTAATCCCATTCATGAAGGCAGAGCCCTCATGACCTCATCGCCTCCCAACCCTATACCTCTTAATGCTGTGATCTTGGGGGTTAAGTTTTAACATACAGATTTTGGAGAGACATAAACATTCAAATCATAGTAGCAACCAAGGGACAGTTTGGGGATTGGCATGCTAGAATCCTCTCGCATAATATCATCTTTATGTATCAGGATGCTATTTGAACTCCTTTCCAAAAACACACAAATAATTCCCTATAGCAAGGAACAAGCATATGACTATTTGTGCACCAAAACACAAGCTTCTTGATTGCAGCTGTTACTGTGACTTTTAAATGCCCTGGGATACTGAGCATCTCTCTTTATTGCATACTGTGCCTCAAGTCCATCTGTTCCTAAAGACAATAGCAACCTGTCCTAAATTAAAACTCAGTCTTATTAGCTAGGCTACATATAGGATGTGAAGCCACTGGAGAAATCCTAGAGACCATCTTTACTTAGAAGGGACATTTTTTTATTCCTTCCTATTCCCACTTTTTCTGAAAGAAATAAAAGGCCTTTAAAATATAGAGGTAACATCCATAGCCTATAATGAAAAGACTGTTTAGGTCTCAGAAAGAGAGGAAAGGTGATTTCTCATCTGAGAGTTTCACTCCTGGTAGCACTGAAAGTAGGAAAAAACTTAAAACAAGAATTGAAGAAAAGCCCTTCTTTTTTTTTTTTTTTTGATATTTGGCCCTAATCTGAGTATAAGATTCAAAAGACCTAGAAAGAAAGGGCAATGAATCATTCATAAAGCTCTTTTAAAAACCCTACCAACGTCATCTGAGAGGAGAAAAAAGTCATCCAAACCTAAAGCTCTTGAATGAAACTTGGCTGAGCTATAATGATCCCACACAGCATGTGCTAAAAGCAAGAACCTAAGACAGCCTCACATGAGAAATTGAAGAAAATCCTTGTGGAAAACATGGGAGTCATTATTGGGTGTCACACTTTTTCTCCTCTAAGAAACTCATATTAATCCTTGAAACAGAGCCTTCCCTTTAGTCTGTCTTGAGTATCCTGTCCTCAGCTAGTTAAATATTGCTATGTACATTTTTTTATTATTAAAGCCCTGTTTAACTATGGAGATTGGATGGGTTATCCTAGTCATAGAGATCAGTAGAAGAATTTAATCAATTTCTAAATAATAAATCAACTTTTTGTGCCCTTTGTAATCTCCACGTAACACATTTCAATTCAAAGCCATTACACTACATTTATCTTTAATGAATAATAAATGGTACATTGGTATTGACTGAACAACTGATTAAATATTCCATCAGTAGCAGGACACAGAAATATTTTTTAATTATTAATAAACCACGAGCTTTGCTTGTCAGGTACAATCATCTTTTGGTGGGAACAACTTATTTTCTTTTTTATTATCATGGACAAGTACAATCAAATGTCATTTCAAACCACTTTTGGTCATTCTTCAACATAGGAATGGTAGCTTCTAGCTTCACTTCTTACTACCTAAAAGGGGCAATAGGTTTCACAAAAGAACAATAAATATGAAAAAGATGTATAGTTCACATAAAAATCCAAGAAAGAGCGTTAAAAAGAAAATTGTGTTCTTAGATTTCCCTATAATGATTTCAAAGGATAGGTGCCATAAAGAACTTGTGACATGTTAGGAGACATTAAATACATAAAACTGCCAAGACTTTAAAGAATAGACTGATCATATGCACAGAAGAGTTTATCCTTGTCAAGAAGAGAAAGAGAGAGAGAAATTAAAACTATGTATAGAATATGGTGGCAAGCTTTTAAATGAATTAAAAGGAGAGAAAATATAAACAGAAACATTGGAGAAGTTTGATTAAAGTAACTTAACTGCTATGATTTGAATATATGTCTCGTCAAAAATTCACAATCCTGATTATGGTGGAATTAAGAAGTGGTATTAAGAGGCAGGACCTTTTGAGGAAACAATTAAGTCATGATAGCTCCACCCTTATGAATGGATTAGTACCTTATAACAGGGTTGGAGGGAACTAGCTCAAGCTCTTTTCTCCCTTCTGCCTTCACCAGCCATGTGAGGACACACTGTTTGGTCCCTGTGGAGGACACAGCAGCACGGCACCATCTTGGGAGCAGAAAGAGTCTTCTTCACCGGACGCTAAACCTGCCGGCTAGTGATCTTGGACATCCCGGCCTTCAGAACTGTGAGAAACAAATTTCTATTATTTATAAATTATCCAGTCTGCGGTATTTGTTGTAACAGCACAAATGGATAAAGACATCAACCAAACAGAACAAAAGGACAATAATTCCCTAAGGTAATCGCCACAAAGTTCAGTCGCAACAGTGAGGTGAGCAGTTCTGGAGACATTTATTTGACACATATTTTAAAAATTCTATTGGACTTTTAAGATCTTAGAAATACAAGGCCCTATACTAAGAACTTTATGGTCTGTAGGGATGAAACAGAGAGAGACCTTGTCCTCAAAGTTTTACAGTGTTTTTGGAAAATAAAAAGGTAAGGAAATATAATTTAAATTATAAAATACATCATGAAGTGAAATAATTAATATTATATTTGTATTTGTGTCTCTGACATCTCACATAATTCCTGGCACAGCAAGAAAATATATAAGTTAATTCATTTAAGAAGTTTTTGCTAAGTATCTATTATATAGTTCGTCAAAATACCGGACATGCAAAGATAAATAGAACATTGTCCATGATCAACTCGCAGTCTCATGGAGGAATGAGATAGCAAACATTTGTTGAGTTAGGTTGAAAAAAATATGATCTCTGTCTACCAGAAAAATCTCAATCTGAAGAATTTGAAAATGGAAAAAATATCCCAAGAGTCATGAGACCTGGCAGAGAAATGGTATAATTCTTGGATAACCACACATCATCCATTAATCATTATGTGGCTTGACTCCAAGTGACAACAAACCTGACTAAGAGGGTTTTAAAAATAAGGGTTTCTTTTCTTCATCTAACACAAAATGTGAAAGTTGACAGTTGCTGGCAAAGGTTCATTGGCTCAAGAAGGTTGGAGCCTCCAGTGGCCTGTCTGCGATTTGTCTAGCCTTTCCCCCACGATTGAAAATGATTGCAGCAGCTCTAAACATCTCATCTTCACACTGCAGTCAAGGCAGGAAACCGAGGCTGGTTCAAAATATAGAAAAGCATCTCTTTCTTCTCCCGTTCTTTGAACAAGTCTTTCTCAGCCCCTCCCCCCATGAGAATGCTATTATGTCTCATTGGTCAGAATTTGGCTACCTGACCATGTTTACTCCAGTCACCCAAGTCTACCTAAATATCAGGGTAATATTTTAGGAAAGAAAACAGAAGAGCGATGTTTTGGGAATGTGAAACAAATAATGCCTGTGTCAGATCCTTAGTAAAAGGAAAAGGAACTGTGTACAGAAGAAACAAATGAGGCCTGGTAACTATCAACTTGACAATGGCAGTTATAAATGACAAGGGAGGGGTACACTACAATGGATCAATGGTTTTCACCTGAAGGCACCTGCAATGTGCCAGAGTCAGTGTTTGAAGGGCATTTCCAGCTCTATCCATATAAAAAGGAAAAAAGAATAGGAAGGGGACCACTAGACAGATGATGTACTTTAAGTCAATCGGTATTTATTGAGCATCTATTACTGGTAAAGCTTTTTGCTAGGCATTGGGGACCAATCAGAAATTTGTCTTCCTCTAGTATTTTGGCTCTTCTGCTGACTTTTGATTTCCTAAAACTCAATATATATTGAAAAGGATGTATCTCAATTTTGAGACAATATTATTTAAATGTGGCTAAATAGTCAATAATTAAAAAAAAAAAATGAAAAGGCAGGTTTCTGAATTGTCATAGCATAATGAAAGCTCCCTAACTGGATGCCTAGCATCCTGGTACAATGGGTGATGGATGAGCTGATACACTGTTTACCTCAACCCCTGGGGCAGCCAAGCAGGGCAAGGGCCAATTATTGCCAGAAGCCTCTTTTGTTTACCCCATTGTACCTTATATACATTATTACTTTCAATGCTCTGTGATGGGAAGAGTTGGATAACCTTACTATTAATATAAATGATAGCCTGATATTAGTCCCTGGAAAACTTCTGGATGGATTATTAACTCCATAGTTTGCAGGCAACTGGAAAATAGAGGCATGATCATTAAGAGTCAGCATGTATTCATTCACTAGGATATACTCCTAAACAAATGTTGTTTTCTTTTTATTTTAACTTTCAAATAGGTGGATACCAAAGGTAGATTCTCTAACAATGTAATTGAAATCAAGATGAGACAATGCTCTCTAAATCCTAGCATCATAACTTATGTATTAACTGAACT
>CAUYRT010086230.1:0-43293 GCA_963574885.1 Lepilemur ruficaudatus | reverse complement strand
GGAACCGGGCTCCCTCTCTAAGGCACCCGACAGTCTCTCTACTTCGCGAGAAGTTTTCCGATTCACCTCTGTTTTCCACTGAGGTCCTGTGTCCCACGCTGGTTCTCTGTAGATTCGTAGAGCTGGTCCTGTAGAAGTGGAGTTCACTCACGTGCAGTAGTCTGCCTATTTCACCTCCGACTCTGAGAGCAGAGAGCCAGGAGGGCACTCCTATTCCGCCATTTTCCACAATCTCACCCATGTTTCTATTGATGGGTACATGGGTAGTTTCTTGTTTGGGGGTACTATGAATAAAGCTGACATGAACATTCATGTACAAGTATTTCAGAGGGTATGCACACTTATTTATATTGGGTATCTATCTAGAAATTAATTATTCTTTTAATAGTTTTCTGTGTACATGAGTAAATCCTTTCTGAATATAGATGGTTATATATTAGGGTTGAAAGGAAAGAATAAAGTATAAAAGTGACAGGAAGAAACAAGCATAAAATGAAAAAGAAATAAAGAAAAAACATATAATAGCATTTTAAGATCAGAGGTCTACTATCCTGGGAGTGTAGAACACTGGCTAATCAATCCAGAACACTGAAATTCTTTAGGTAAGTCATTTTATCTTTCTAAATGTTAGTTAATTCATCCAAAAGTTGTAGGTAAACTAGATATCCTCCAGGGTCTTTTCCAGCTTGATAATCTAGAAATTTGACAAGAAGTTTTTACAAGTGAATCACCTGGCCATTTAAATAGTGAATACATTGAAGAGTTTTTGTAATTAACAGGTTGTGGGAGAGGTTACTTCTACAACTTTTCCCTCAGATATTGAATATTGTTTTTCATGGCAAGCATACCTCTCATTACTCCTTCCTGACTCCCTCTCTCAGAAAGAGGCATTGTTAAGCTGACTGCCCAGAGCCCAAGCATTCATTGGGCACATTTAACAGATGGCAGGTCACTGTGTCTTGTAAGGAAGGAATTCAGGTTGCCCTGTCTCCTTCTAATCCTGTCTCCTGATGAAATAAACTCCCCTGGGCAGGTGCTCAGCTCTAGGGCAGGTTAGTTCTCCTGTTAGATTCCCTCTTCACACCCCATGTGTTTGTTTGGATGAATACACTCAGAAAACTTGGTGCCCGTCTGAATGTTCCTTTCCCTATAGTAGTGTTTTAGACCATGAGCCCCCGATATTTAAATTTGGAGGGGGACAAGACACCACACTTCATCCCCATCTTATCACACTCTAACTCAAAATTTTCAGAGATTTGTGTACTACTGGGTATTGAATTCTTGACTGACTGTTAATAAAACATTTTCTTCCAGTTAAGGATTTGTTTTTTATGCCTCTTGTGTGTAGTGCTCCCTTATTCCAAAAGCCCAGAAGGGAAAAGGAGGAGATGGTGGTAGAATTACTCAGATGCCCTCGAGACCTTCAGAGAGAGGACACTGAGAGATCACAGAAATCCTGTACCCCAGGTAGCCAAATGCTGTGCCAAGAAAAGTGAGTTGTTAAAACAAGGAGCCATGGGGAGAATCCTGGCACTGGTTATGGCTGCCAGGGTGCCATGCTCCACAAGCATTCAAACCGTAGAACCACAGCCACAGATCAGAAGAGTTGCTTGGATGGGCTGCCAATGAAAATAGGGCACTAAGGAGAGGTAGGAGCTCCAGAAACACCACATTCCCAGATCTGCCTGCAGAAGGACCTGAACATATCACAGGAGCTCTACTCTGGGTGTCTGCTACCTGCTCTGCCTGAGCTTTTCTCTCTATGCAACATGTTTACTACCCCACAGCAGCTTTTATTATAGGGGTTTCTATGTCCACTGCAGAAATGAAGAAAAGTTGTTTAGAAGGGTTAAGTCACCTGCTTTAGCACACATAGCATATGCTGAAACCAACTTTAGACTTTGTCCACCTGCAAAACTCTTGATATCTTTGCCATGATCAGCTAGTCTCCGTCTCTCATTCTACAAATGAAGAACTTGTAGCCCAGCCAGCTTTTGCAAGCTGTGGACTGGAACCAGGACTCCTGTTTTGCTACTGGGTCCACTCTAGTCATACTATCTGTTTGTGCCAAGACAGAGCAAAGTCCTATTTGGCTTTGAAAACATTTTCTGAAATGTCATAAAGGGATTTTGTAATCTCACTTTTAAAAACACAGGAATTGGAGTTGTATTGTCTTGCTTTGAAGCATAGTTCTGTTATTTGTAATGTGACATTGACAAGTTACTTACTTTTTCTTTGCTTTAGAGTCCTCATCCATAAAACAGGTAAAATAATAATGCCTTCCTACTGGGTGTTAGGAAGACTAAATGAGATAATCCATATAGTTAGTCCCTTTCTCACAGTTCAACCAGGGAAAGAGACATCAACAAATGAGGATGGTAGAATGGGGTAAGTTTTGCTGTGTTGAGGAAAAGGTGAGGGCTAATCTGTTTGCTGACTTAGGATCCTCAGACAGCCAGAGCAGGCTACCTTCAAGCCTCCTGGCTTGAGGGTCTGATAGATAGGAAGAGGATAAAATGCTCTGGGGTTAAAAATCAAGCCTGTAACACTGTGAATAATACTGAGGAATTGAGCCTGAGCAAAACTCTCCCTTCTCTGAGTCTCTGATCCCTCACCTGTAAAAATAAATAGATTTAACTGTTAATGTTGTGATGCACATTAAATAGGAATTATCTTTGGCATGTAGTAAGTACATAATAAATAGTAATTCAATGATAATCATAATGGTATACTTCAAGGTGAAAAAAAAGTGATTCCATTAAATCTTCTCTGAAGCAGATTTGGGTTAATTTGTTTCAAAGCCCTGAGTTTTTTTTTTTAAGTCCATAGGAAAACTGAAAGTATAGTACTCTTGTGCTGAGGAGCTACATAGACAGCTCTAACCTCAGTAAAGTGACCCTCTTCTTACCCCAAACAGAGCTTCAGAGCTGCAGTGAAGGTCCAGGGCCTGAGCTGTACCTAGAATAGAATCAGCAGCTCTAGATGTGGGCACAAGGCAGAGAACAGAAACCAGTCCTGGAATTACCAGCAGAGCACTTTGCTAAAGGCTATAAGATGCAGGGGTGGGATGGGAATAAAATGAGGGGAGACTTTCCAAGAGAATCACTTTGGACCTGCAAATACAAACAGACCAGACAGAGGACATGTAGCATTAATCCCATCATTGTATTTCAGCACCTAGCACATGATTGGTACGTCAGTGAACATGATGTTAAATGATAGAACAGTGAAGAGAGGAGAAAGGCATCCCAGAAACAGGTGTAAAGGACTTAGGACACCACCCTCTTCTTCGGAGTCTAAGTAACAGATGTGAGAATCAATTACCTAAAAGAAGGTGGAATTATCTGCTTTTTTTAATGACTAAGAAAGGGTCCAAACATTTGCAAAGGCAAGGCTGTTGATTGGAAGACATGATGGGGTCTTTCACCTCCTACCTCTTTCTACCCAGTCCCAGGTGGGCTGCCTCCTCAGGGAAAGCACCAGCCTAGTTGTATAGACCACAAGTGGTGAGAAAAGGACAATCTGCTGCTCCTGAGTGCTGCAGGTACAGAGAACAGCAACCTTTTACTTGAGAATCCCACACTGAAGTGAGAAGTCCAAGGGATGCCTAGTTCTCTCCAAGAAAATGGTCACTTCTTTTTTGTCAAGGGGGTGATGAAAAAAACAAAAATTTTTGACTTGAGGATGGACCAAAGCAAAAACATGGAGGGAGGAGAAGGATCACTTACCATAGGCATAGCTTGGGCAAAGGCACAAGAGAGAGGAAGATATAACAGTTCTGCACAGGGCATCTGTGAATGGGCATCGCTGACATGTGGCTGCTAAGGTAGACAGGGACCAGACCATGCCAAGCCAACAACTCTGGAGTTCATTCTGAAGATCAGGGTGCCATGGGAAATCTTATACACTGGTGAGTGGCAGGATCAGATTTGATGCTGGCAAATCTGCGTTCAGATTCTTCATGTGGATAGATGGCAAAAATGACTACAAACCCTTCCCATTGCTGCATGCACACTTCTTGCTATGAGGCTTTGCAGCTCCTTTCATAAAGGAGGAGAGTATAATCTTCCTCCTCATCTCCCTTGAATTTGGATTTGGTCATTTGACTTGCCTTGGCTGATGGAATATTATCAAACATGATATGCAAATAAAAGGTGAAAAGTGCTGGTACATTACCGCTTTCTCTCTCTTGCTGCACTGAGTTATCCTCAGACTACCGTGGAAATGAGCATGAATTAGCCTGCTGCAGGAGGAGAGGCCATGCAGAGGAGAATGAGGCACTCGTATGAATAGCCCAACAACTGTCAGATGTGTGACCAACCTGGTCATCCTGCTGCCAGCCCACCCACCAGCTGACCACAGGCACATAGGCACGCCCAGCAGTGATCCGCAAGCTGCTCAGACTGGAAGAACTGTCCAGCCAACCCACAAAATAGGGGAATAGGAGAATGACAATTTAAAAAAAAAAAAAAAAAAACAAGTGTTGTTACTTTAAGCCATTAAGCCGCAATAGCTAACTTGGACAGAATGTAACTTGAATGTCAGCTCCTCTGTATTCATAGTATTTGATGGTAATAGACTCATAAAGAAAATGAAAAAGTAAATCAGAAATTGACCCCAGTATTTATTCAAAAAGTAATATATAGCAAAGGTGGCACTGTAAGACAATGGAAAAAGGATAGATTAGTTAATGATTAGTACTAGTACACTGGTTATTTTTAAAAGAAAATAAGGCTGGACTCCTATCTCACACTAAATGTAAAAAGAAAAGTAAATGGATAAACTATAAAACAGAGAAAATCAAGAAATTCAAGAGACCATATACAGACACAATCTAGAGCTTATAAATATAGAAAACTCAGAATCAGCAGAAAGATTAATATTGATATATTTGACCATTGTGATAGTGAATTTTATGTGTCAACTTGACTGGGCCACTGGGTGCCTAGATATTTGGGTGTGTATGTGAGAGTGTTTTTGGTGAGATTAACATTTGGATGAGTAAACAGATTGGATGAGTAGAACAGACTGCCCTCCCTATGTGGGCAGGCCTCATCCAATCAATTAAAGACTTAAAAAGAAAGAAAGAAAGAGAGAGAAAAGGCTAATCCTACCAAGAGTAAGAGAAACTCCTCCTGTCTCAGTGCTTGAGCTGCCAGTCTTTTCCTGCCTTTGGACTTAAACTGAAACATTAGCTTTTCTTGGTGTTGAGACTGCTGGTTTTTGGACTAGAACTTACACCATTGGCTCTCCTGGTTCTCAGGCCTTCAAACTATGACTGAAACCATACCATCGGCTCTCCTGGATCTCAAGCTTGCTGACTGCAGATCTTGGGACTTCTCAATCTCTATAATCATATAAGTCAATTCCTTATAATAAATCTCTCTTTATACATGTATATCCTGTTGGTTCTGTTTCTCTGGAGAACTCTGATTAATATAGCCATAAAAAATAAAAAAAATATGAAAAATATGTGTATGCCAAAATATAACATAAAGGCAATAAGTAAATGATAAGATTGAGGGAAAATAGTGATGTGGTTGACAGATAAAGGACTAGTATCTATAATACAAAGTCATTACATATTATCAAAAATAGTAAAGTCTAAGTACAGAGGTAAATTATAGAAGAGAAAATTCAAGTGGACAGCAAACATGTAGAAAGATGCTCAAGTTCATCTACAAATGGGGAACAACAAGGTATTACCTTATATACCCACCTGCTGGCAAGAGTTAAAAAGCACAATAACACCGACTGTTGGCAATGATGGGAGGAATGTACTCACATACATCACTTATAGAAATGTTACTTATTATAACCATTTTGGAAAGAAAACCAGAAAAATCTATTCAAATTAAAAATGCACTTTTGACCCAGGAATTTCTTCCAACCCAGGAATCTCACTTTCAGAAATCTACTCTATAGAAATAAAAGAAATAATATGTGTGTGTGTTTTCCAGGATTGTTTCACAGGGCAAAAAAACCTGGAAACAAAAGAAATGCCCATCACTTGAATAAATTATAGTACATCTAAATCATGGAACACTGAGCAGCCATTAAAAATGAATTTGAGAAATAACCATTAACGTAATGGAATTTCTGTTAAATACTGATAAGTAAGAAAAATAAGATGTGCAGAAATATATATATGTATATATGATACAATGCTGTTTTTTAAAACAAATGATGGACTCCCAATTCCCTTTATTTTACATATTTAGAAGTGAATAGATATCTACGTGTTTGTAAATGGTTACAGAAGCATGGATAAAGTATGCATAAAAATATGTACTTCTGGTTGTTAGAAGGGGTTGAGGGGGAGGGAGGGGGCAAATGTGTGTCAAGAGAAATAGCAGGAATTGGAAATAAAAATGTGAGAAAAAAGAAAAAGGTGACACAATAAAATAGCATATAATTCCATTTGTGTAAGATATCAGTTTATAAAAATTAGAAAAAAATATTATATATGTATGTACACATACATATCTATGTGTGCATGTGTGTATACACACACACATTTGTAGGAATATCCACCTGTCAAGTGTGAAATTTTTATTGAGTACCTAATAAGTGCCAGGTATTTTTATGAAGATATAGCAGTAAAAAAAGAAAACAAAACAAAACAAAGCATGAAAGTCCCCACCATCATGGGGTAGGCAGAGACAGAGTAACGAAAGCATTCCATTTTACTATATACTTATAATAATTATTCTATATAATTATAATATCAGTTATTATTACAAATAAACAAGAGCTATGGAGAATAACAAGTCTTGAAAGAGGGGTACGGAGTCACAGGTGGAGAAAGTGTTGCAGTTTTAAATAGGGTGGTTGGAAAAACGCTTGCAGAGAAGGTGATATTTGAAGAGAGACTTGAGGAATTTGAGTACAGGAGAAAGCACAGAGGTCAGGAAGGAGGCTATAGCAACAATACAGGTGAGAAATTATGGTGGCTTAAGTCAGAACAGAGATGACAAAGGAGGTCAGAAGTGGTTGAACTCTACATTCTGAAGAGAGAGCAAAAGGCTTTGCTGAAGGATTCAGTGTGCATAGCAGAGAAAGAAAGGATTTTCAGGTAGCTACAAGATTTTAAGAAGCTGAGCTAAAGGAACAATGGGATTTCCATAAACTAAGATGGGGCAGAGCCCAAGTAGATCCAGTTTGTAGGGGAGGAGAGAGGTGGAAACCTTAGGAGTTTCATGTTGGTCATGTTAATTTTTAAAAATCTAAGAGACATACAAAGAGTAGCGATGATTAGGCAGCTGAATAGACAAGTCTGAAATTCAGGCAAAGGTGCCATTGGAAGGTATACATTTGGAAGTCAGCAATCTAGAGATTTTTAAAATCTTGGGACTGAATGATATCATCCAGAGAATAAGTGAACTAGGGAAGAGAAGAGCTCCAAGAACCAAACTCTCAGTAATAGCCATGATTTGTGTTCTATATTCATGATATCTACATGATATATTTGTCAAATGAAAAAAAAAGCAAATTTCAAAGTAATATGTATAATATGATTCTGTTTGGTCAAAAATAAATCTGACTAAACCCTTCCAGTATTTTATGTTTGCATATGTGTTTTAAGAACAAGGGGGAAAGTGGAGGGGGACACATGAGGTTATTGGCATTGGCTACCTCAGTGGGGTGGAAACGGAGCACCACTACGGAGGGGTCATTTACTATGCCTGTATACATCTTTGTATTTTCTTGTTTATTTTTGCTTGTTACAGCAGGTAATTATTGTAGTTTGTGAAACCTCAAATAAAGAATAAAAACTTCAGTTTGCTTCCCCCCTGCAAAAAAAATAGTCATTTCTGATTTCCTTCTAGGTGGGAGGAATAATACCAGCAGTTCTATGCAAAGTACTGTACAAACACTAAGGCAAAATTGGAAGGGTAGAAAGGTCTCTTGCTGCTCTGCAGATACACAGCCTATCAGTCAGAGATTCTGAGGAAGGAAGCTGGCATTGAACGTTTGCCTTGAGCTAGACTTCAACTCCAGGGAAAGGTTCAGCTAATCTTCTTTGGCTATGGTTAACTGAGCTGGAGAAAAGCAGCATCCATTCTGAGATGAAAATTGGGAAAAGCATATCCGCATAGGCAAGAAGCATCAAATGGAAAACCCAAGAAAGAAGCAGAAGAGCCCACGTGCTAGATTGGAACTGGAGAAAGAATCTACATGTATACTGGTTTCAGGGGCCATTACTGGGTTGGAAATGGATGTTAATTACACAAGATATTGGATGTAGACCACTGGTTCTGGACTCACGCTGACTTTGTTCCGATTGCAGCTCTGCCAATTCCTTGTCTCACCTAGGACGCATCACCATACCTCTTTGTATCTAAGTCTCCTCTATGAAAACGGTGTAATGATAATGACAGCAGGGCTTGCCTCATAAGGTGTTTTGGATATATAAGGCAACACCTATAAAATACCTAACTCAATGCCTGGTATATAGCAAACGTATAATAAACATTAGCCGTCATCACATTGTTATAATTATCTTGTAAAATTAATTTGGTTAATGCTGTGGGTTGAATTGTGTCTGCCAAGAAGATGCATTCAAGTCCTAATCCCCAGCTCCTGTGAATACGACCTTATTTAGAAATAGGACCTTTACAAATGTAATCAAGAGAAGATGAGGTCATGCGGATTAGGGTAAACCTTAAGGCAATGATTGATGTCTTTATAAGAAGAAGGAAATTTGGACACAGATGCACAGGAAGAAGACAAAGATAGATATTGGAATAATGCAACTACAAGCTAAAGAACGCCAAGGATTCTAGCAACCACGGGAAGCTAGGAGAGAGACAAGGAACACTCCCAGATCCTCCAGGAAACAAAAACAACAACAAAAAAAAAAACAACCCTGTCAGCACTTTGATTTCAGACTTCTAGCCTTTAGAACTGTTAAAAAGTAAATTTCTCTTGTTTTAAGCCATCAGGTTTGTAGTATTTTGCTGTGACAGCCATAGAAAATTAGTACAGTTAAATATATAGAAGCAATTGGTCAGCTTGGTTAACAGTAGCCCCAAAACCATGAAACCTCTTTGGTCTGAAGATTTATCAGTCTCATGAATTTGGACAAGCTTATGATTGAACAAAAAGTGGAATATTTCATCATCAGTGGGAACTTAAATAGCTAAGTGGATTTCATAATGTTTCAAAGAAGACAGAGACAGCCACAGTCTTTCATGGGAAACAAATGTTTCAGATGCATAAGCATTAAATAAACTTCAGTGGGACCCAATAGACTGGACTGAATGCCAGTGTAGAATAGCATCTTACTGGAGTCTCTAAATGACTATCAAAAAAAAAAAAAAAAAAAAACACATTATAGGGCCAGGCATGGTGGATTACACCTGTAATACTAGCACTTCAGGAGGCCAAGGCAGGAGGATTGCTTGAGGCCAGGAGTTCAAGACCAGCCTGAGCAACAGGGAGACCCCTGTCTCTACAAAAAATAGAAAAATTAACTGGGCATGGTGGTGCATGCCTTTAGTCCCAGTTACTAGGGAGGCTGAGGCAGGAGGATTGCTTGAGCTCAGGAGTTTGAGGTTGAAGTAAGCTGTGATGATGACATTGCACTCTAGCCTGAGTGACAGAGTGAGACCCTGTCTCTATCTCTCTCTCTCTCTCCATATATATATATATATATATATATATATATATATATATATATATAAAAGTAAAGGCCCATTTTCTTAGAAGATATAATGAAAATAATAGACATTGATTATTATATTTACTATGTCCATTAACTATTCTAAACAATTCGCATTTATTAATTTATTTAATTCACATTACAACTCTTTTAAATAAGAAGAAAGAATAATTGATACTATTGTTTTGTGTTCTTTTTTTTGTTTTTCCTTGTGGTAAAACAGTATTATGTAACGAAACTTGGAAGGTACAAGATTCGTGTTCCTTTAATATGATATAGAGTTGTTGGTGAGAAGTAGTTGCCAAGCCAGGGATTATATTTCCCGATCCCCTTTCAACTAATCTAGGTGGGGTATAGTTACTAGATTTCAACCATTGAGATATGAGTAGAAGTGATATGTGTCAAATCTGAGCTAAGCAATTTAAATACATGGTAAACCTTCACAGTGTTCTCCCTTTCCCTTCTGCATGAACTCTAGCAGCTGGGCGAAGTGTCTAGAACTTCCCTAGCTGGACTAAGCCTGTATACCTAGGCTATTTCTTAAAGTCAGACCTCAGAGGGCTGCCCCCTAGAAGAGTAACATTGTTAAGACCCCCTGAGATTCTTTGTTAAAGCATTTAGCCTATTCTGGTTATCATTGTTTTTGCCATCACTGCAATTATTGTCATATAACCTTCACCTTTAAGAAGAAAATGGACACTTGAAACTCCACTGTTTTACTGAAGCCATCCCCATCAAAGAAATTCCATAGTCTGGGAACTCACTGCAACGTATCTGGAGTTTGAAGTTTGAGTAAAGATAAAAATCTTTCTTAATGCATTTGTTCATTTTTCTTCCCAAGCACCTCCCAAGTAGGGTGATTATCTTTTCCTGAAGTGTTTGGAAATGATGCTTTTGTTTAAAATTGTTGGCTTTCAGATTGTGACCACTAGCTATAGAGAGAAGAGTGGCAGCTAGACCTGGCTGATTAAGCTCATCCACCCCTATATCTGGGCAACCAATGAGTCATAAAAAATTTGGGAACATATCTACGTCATTGAGTGGCTAAGAAAATGAAACACTTTTTCCCCTCAGACAGAAGTGTGAGTTTATAACTGCAATGTTGTCTGGAAAAGGAGGAACAGAGAAATGATTAGACACAATATTGGGTATAATTTTGAGGCTGGTCCTTAAAAGTCAATCTTCTCTGTCCTAATTTTAACCCATTGAAACTGGTAAGGGGACATTTCCTTAATATTTCACCATTCCATTTTCTCCAGGGTAATATATTGCATTGTATTTGAATTGGTTTTCCCCCTGAATCTATCACCTTGTCATTTATAGACTCAAGATTTGCATTCAAGTCAAGGTGGTTAGAGCAAAGCACTTCACACAATTCATTGCATGATTCACTGTAAGTACTCTGTAAAGGTTATTTCCTTTCCTCTTTATCACTCACCATCCACTGTCACAACCACTGAGCTCTGCCACCGGAACATGATAGCACTCCTGGGCAACCTGTAATGGTTGTGTTCCAATAAAACTTTATTTATAAATAAGTATTCTGAACAACATTTTAAAGATAGGGAAAAGCAAGTGCAACAAATTGAAGTTATTAATGTGAGTGGCACTGCCATGTTCAAGGAAAAGAAAGGTCCACTGACCAGAGACTAGTGAGCAAGAGGAATAGTGTGAGAAGATGTCCAGGAGACACCCGGGGCCAGATCAGACAGGGCTCTCTAGGCCACACTTTAGCTTTAAGTCTATGTGCTTTTCATGGATTAGATCTACAATGAGGAAAAAAGATAAATCAAGGAAGATTACCACATATTTTACTTGACCAGCAAGGTCACACATAGTGGGACACTGGGAGAGTTTGGAGAATAAAACTCAAAAATTCTATTTTGGACAGCATACGATTTGCAAGCTGTTTTCCCTAAAAAATGCTTCAGTGACAATTAGTTATTCATTTGTTCATTGTTTAACTTTAGTTCTCATCATTCTTGGTCTGTATGGGCGTCTGGTGCCCTCAAAGAAAGGTGGACTTAGTGATGACAGAATCAGGTTGTAATATCAACTTTCACACCATCTGGCTGTGTGAATTAGGGAAGTCATCTTCTCTGGGCCTTTGTTTTTGTATCTTGTATACAAGTTTATTATTATCCATCTCACAGAGTTTTTTCGAAGAAAAATTTTTAATGAAGACTAGCAAAAAGTATGTCCTCCATAAAAATTATTTCCCTTCCTTCCTCTTCATTTATCTATTTATTCAAAAAATAGATTGAATAAATCTATTCAATCATTCATATATGCCAAGCACTGTTCTAAGCACTGGGAGAAGAGGTGAGCAACACTAACAAAGCTTAGTCCTCATAACCACAGATATATCCTTGGTGGATAGATCGGGCTGTGGATATAAATGGATATAGACTGTAAATCAGTGATTCTCAACTAGAGGTGATTTTGTCTACAAGAGGACATTTGACAATATCTGGAACTGTTTTTGGTTGTCATATTAGGGGAGAAAAGCTATTGGTATCTAATAGGTAGAGGCTAGGGATGCTGCTAAACTTGCTATTATGCACTGGAGAACCCCACCCACAACAAATAATTATTCAGCCTAAAATTTCATTAGCATTTTGAGAACCTGATTGTGTGTGTGTGTGTGTGTGTGTGTTAGAAAGAGAGAGAGATTGAATATGTTAAATATAAACTATGAAGAAAAGTACAAAAAGAAAATTAATAGATTTTTATAAAGAAATAAATGGGGGGGGTTACTTTAGGAACAAATATCAGGTAAGTTTTCCTTGAACAGGTGGGCCCTGAATAAAATAAAGCCTCTCTTTTGATAATATCTGAGAGAAGAATTTTCCAATAGAAGGACTAGGACTTGCACTAGCACAAGTTTAAAAAAAAAAAAAAAACTTGATTCCAACCATAAATGTGAATTAAGTTAGTCATTAATTTTTGCTTTAATCTTCAAGGACTTATGCAGTTCTTTATTTTCTCAAATTGTGAAAATACAAATGTTTTAAAGTTGAATAGACTTAGGAATGAACCCTGGATTCACAATTCATTTCATAACCTTGAAAAATCTCACTTATTATCTTGCAACCCCAGTTTCTTTACCTGTAAAAAAGAGTTGAAAATAGCAAATACATAAAACATGGTTGTTTTGAAAATGAAATGAAACGGCCCATTAAAAACACCTATGTCAGCGTCAGACACACAGTAAGAATTCAATAAACAACCATCCTCCTTCTACCCAACTGTCTTGGAAATGAGAGTGGAGAGAGGATGGATCCAATGCCTCCTGTTTTTTGTTTTTTTTTTTTATCTCTTTTAATTACCACCAGTAAGTGGACTAAAAATCTCAGAATCATTTTCTACTTAACTCTTTCTTTTCCTCTCCTCCAGCACTCTCCCACTGAATTAGTTCCAAAGTCATATAGTTTCAGCCTTCTTGATAAAAGTGGATGAGTTTGTTATTTGAGAGCTTAAGCAAGTGTGCCAGGAGCTAACCAAGGGAGCTGTCCAGCAGGGCATTAGAACATCAGATCCAGAATAGGAAAGAGAAGCTAATTCCCATGTCAGCACCAGGGGAGGCATCCACTTCACAGCAATACTGGAGAGGAAGAAATCTTCAAGGAAGGTAAAGATAATTGAACCTTAGGGAAAGCTTTCATGTAAAGGAGAACACTTGTTAAGTAGGTAGGACGATTCAGACAAAGAAGTTTCACAGAAGCCCCAATGTGGGTAGTCAGCGGAATCAGATGTGTTGGAGGAGGAGGAAGACAAGATAAAAACTACTAGATTTGGTCATTGCAAGGGCACTTGCAACTCTGTAGTTAAACAATTTAGTAGAGCTGTATGAATGGAATCCAGATCACAAGGGAATCCACTGGAACACAATGCCCTATAAGCAGAATTTGTATGTGACATTTTCAAGATGCCCACAGCAAACGTAAGTAGAGAGACAGGATGCAACCTAAAAAGGAGGTGGGAATGGTGACCTTGGCCTGGGCACGCAGCAGAGGAGGGACAATAGGAGAGAAGCCGTGTGGAGATACAGAAGAGGTAGGGAGATACAGCACAGAAAATTCTCACCGTATGTCACCATATCTCACCATTTTCTTCTCCAGGAGGGTAGGGAAGTAAGTCCGGTCACTGGTGAGTGAGTAGGTAAAGAGTTTGGATGACAATAAGAAAGGCTTGCAGTGGTTGCTTTTGGAATATGTCAGAATCCTTTAGAATTAAAACAAGGGTTCTAAGCTACGGGCACAGCCCAACTGAGGGTAAATGGAATCAGCTCATCATGGATTCAGCAATCACACTGTGTGGCTCTCTTCAGCAACAGTGGCAGGCACAGAGCAGAGAAGCCAGCACACTGGACAGTGGCTGACCTGGGTGAGAAAATGAGAGGGAAGAAGGCTGAAGTTGAAAGGAAGAATCTCAGAATGGCAGCAGGCACAGAGCTGGTCGGTCCTTTAGCTTGGCTTGGAAAACATGGGGGAAGAAAAGGAATAGAGGAAGAAATTATGATTTTAGTCAGTCAACTATTCAACAAACATACATTTCACAACTATGATGTATGGGCTGTAAGTGAGGCATTGGGGAAACAACTATGAATAGAATACAGCCTCTGCCTTTAGGGGTCTTTTTATGTAATAGGAAAGGACACTAATCAGGACCTTCAGTGTCTCAGAAAGCATCTCATTCCAAGGGAAAGAAAGCCACTAAAATGACCTTAAAATCAGTAGGGAATCCATTCTAAGCATAAGACCATATCTCATAGAACCAAAAGGCAGGGGGTACAATTTGTCTTTAGTAAGAACAAGAAGCAAAAATAGGAAAGCTCCAAGGAATCAAAGCATCTACCTTATCAATTCTTATTTTGAGTTCTATCATCTTTCATATCTTTTTTATTATTTTTTTATTTTAAAATATTAAGGGGACCCAAATGTTATTGGTACATGGAATACCTTTTAAAATATGCTTAAGTCGGGGCTTTTAGTGTGCCAATCACCCGAATAATGTTCATTGTATTTGATAGGTAGGTTTTTACCCATCCTCTCCTCCCTCCCCTTCTTGATTTCCTATGACCTTTGTATCTCTTTGTGCCCATGTGTGCCCATCAATTAGCTCCCAATTATTAGAGAGTACATGTGGTATTTGTTTTTCCATTCCTGAGATACTTCTCTTAGGATAATGGTCTCCAGTTCCATCCAAGTTTCTGCAAAAGACATTATTTCATTCCTTTTTATGGTTGAGTAGTACTTCATGATACATATGTACTACATTTTCTTAATCCATTTGTGAATGTAAATTGTGCTGCAAAAAAAAAAAAACATTCAAATGCAGGTATCCTTTTTATAAAATTACATATTTTCCTTTGGGTAGATATCCAGTAAAGGGATTGCTGGATTGAATTGTAAGTCAACATCTCTTTCTTTGAGGAATCTCCATACTGTTTTCCGTAGAGTTTGTACTAATTTGCAGTCCCACCAACAGTGTATAAGCATTCCTTTCTCTCTGCTTCCACACCAGTGTCCACTGTTTTTTGACTTTTTAGTAAGTCTTCTTTATCTGCAGTCTGGTTTTCTCTACTCTCTTGTATCTTCTCATTGATGCTTTAGCAATCAATGATTTCCCTAGTTAAAAACCCAAGTAAAAGTGTCACCATATGCTGATAAAAAATTTTAGAGAGCAAACATGATTGATCAGCCCTGCCAAGGGATTGGCTTCCTCTGGATCAGATGTCTACCTTACAGTAAACCAGCTATGGCAAGAGTTGCAGGATTGCCTTGTTCAAAACATGAGGAAATATGAATGGAGCAGAGATTTGAGAGGAAGAAAAAGAATGTTCAATAGGTTGGAGACTCAGAGAGGAAATATTGTGGGATTGTTCTCACTGCAAAAATGGCAAATTAATTAAGTAAAAAATTATACCTACCATATATATGGTATGTAGTACATGCCAGGCACTACCACGTGCTTTAGTGAGATGGAGACTTTCCTGGAAGTAGACGAAGGCAAAGGCTACCGTGCAGGTAGTTAATTTAGAAATGTGATCCTAGAAAGGAGGAATGGGAGCTTGTACATGAAATAATGGAGGGAAAGCCAACTGATCATCAATCCTGAGACATGTTCTACGGATCCTCATGAAATAGTTATCAAAACTCCTCAAAGGAAAAATAGGTACAGCACTCATTCATCCACCCCTAGATCTGTTGGTAAAGGATGGCCCTACAATCATTACTCCCCCATACTTCCAGGTAATTCATGCACAGCGCATCCCAATCTTCAAGTGCCTGAGAAAATATAGGACAGGAAGTAGAAGGTAATCCATGCAGGCCTGGATGAGATGCTGTCATGTTGAACCTGGTGAAACTGGTCCAACCTGCATGAAACTGGTCGCTATAACAGTGCCTGCATAAAAGGTGGGGCCAAGAGAATGTGAGGTCATGCACAAGGGGGTTCCTGGATAAGCAATGTCAAAACATAAACAGAATATGAGATCAGGCTTTCAGGAGCTGCAGGAGCTGCAGGAGCTGACCTTGTCATCTGTACTGGATCTTTCACCAAGAATCCCCTCGTATTACCAAATGCAGACCATGTATGAAGCCGAATACTGTACAGTAATAAGTGCTGGGATTGGGGAGGTGAAGAGAGAGAGGGAGAGGGAGAAGGATAGGAATAGAGATAGATCTAAAAGGGAATGGGAAAATATTTACTGATATTTGCTGATTCTCCATTTGCTACCATGCATATTATATGCAGAATCACATTTTAATTTCCCTGAATAGCCCTGTGGTTTAAATATTCAAATTTCCAATTAAAGATGAACAGCATGACTCTCAGGTTAGTTAGACAATAAATGGTCACACAATTACAATTACAGTCTAGGTTCACTCCTCCATAATTTTTCTTCAAAGATTAATTAGACAAAGCCCCTGCCTTCAAGAAGCTTGCAACCCTATGGAAGGGAAAACGGTATGCAGACATCAGCAATCACAGTGTTTTGTGAGATTATTTGACCACTGAGCAGGAGAAAGCCAACTGTTGGGCTTTGAATTCAAAGGTTGGGTAGATGTGCTTCAAAATATTGATTGTACCTTGTAACTAGATAACTTTAGGAAATCTAGCATACAAAACACACAGATAAATATGACTTTTTATTTTTGTTAACATGAAACATATTTATTAACATTTTGAGCAGATTCAGCTACTGGGAATTTTAGAAGAGAGGTAAGAACGGAAGCACACATTCACCTGATGAGCCCAGTTGAATTGCTGTCAGGCCAGAGACCTTGGCAGAGTGTCAGGAAACACTAGGACCCTGAAGGCAACAAACACAGCAGAGGGCCTAGGATAGACAGTTCTGTGTCTGTAAATAGAGCAGTTAATCAGTTACAAGGTTAACATTTGCCTGCTGGGATTCTCTGTTTTTACCCAGAAACTTAATATTTGTAGTCTACTTTGCATGTTAATAAAATAGCTTCTTACAATATTGTCTTTAAAGGATACACAATGATAACTACTGGGACGGACTGCAAATACTGCTGGTTTTCCAGGAGGAGTCATGCCAAAACAACACGAATTATGATAAAGCCCAGGATACTCAGCTGTGGGTTAGAGAGTATTGCCCTGCCATGGACCCAACCATCATACTTGAGTGGCTTTTTCCAGCAATGGTTGCTGTCAAGAGGAAAGAAGAAGCCAGTAGACTTGACAGTGGATGATGTTGGGCAAGATGTTAGGAATGTGGGTTGAATCAGTATCTTTATGGCCATACGTGGAAACTATGGGTGAGATTATATGGTATTTTGCTCCAACACTTAGATTTCTCTCCATTCTCCCTAACCATAAACACAGGCACATGCATACATACACACAGGTATACACACATATAAATAAAAATGTTGGAAAACATAAAAGTTTAGAATATTTAGGAGATGGATACTCAGTTGGCAGTCATGCCTTGTTCCTGAGGCAACTCTTTGAGGCTAACAGTGATAGCTATCATTTATTTAGTGGTGATGGTAAACAACGGCTCTCCTACATAACATCTAAAATAACTCTTTGAGGTGGGTATTTACTATGCTCTCTTCACAGATGAGGAAGCTTCAACTCAGGGAGATTAAATAACTTGCCCAATGTCCTCCGCTAGTGAGTGATGGGGCTGAGGTTCAATTCCCAGGTTTCCCTGACTGAGAGTTCAGACCTCCCTAGTACACGTAGAGTGCAACCCCCATTCTGGCCAAGCCTTAAGACTCTTTTATTGGGGAAATTTAAAATTGACCTATCCCTCCTTTCTGTTCTGTTTCACCAGACAATGGTAAAAACCACTACCTCCAATTCTGACACTGGATCAAGACTAAAAAGTGTCAAATCTTTAAATACTATCCACCTAGTTTTTACTTACTTGTGTTTTTTTAATTAATTAATTTTTTTTATTTCAGAACATTACAGGGGTACAAACACTTTTGTTACATATATTGCCTTTGCACTGCCGAGAGGTATAAGCATGCCCAATCCCGAGACATCGTGCACCATACCCATTAGGTGTGAATTTCCCCATTCCCTCCTCCCCTACCACCTGCCTGATGCCCTGTGAATATTACTTCCATATGTTCATATAAGTGTTGATCCATTAGTAATAATTTAATGGGGAATACAAGTGGTGCTCATTTTTCCATTCTTGTGATACTTCACTTTGAAGAATAGGCTCCAGCTCCAACCAGGATAGTAAAAGGGGTATTAATTCATCATTTTATTTATTGCTGAGTAGTACTACATGGTATACATATACTACATTTTATTAATACATTCATGTATTGATGGGCATTTGAGTTGTTTCCACATCTTTTCAATTGTAATTGTGCTGCTATGAACATCTGAATGCAGATGTCTTTTTTATAGAATGTCTTTTTTTTCCTTTGGGTAAATACCCAGTAATGGAACTGCTGGATCAAATGGTAGTTTTACTGTGAGTTCTTTGAGGTATCGCCATATTAATTTCCATAGAGGTTGTACTAGTTTGCAGTCCCACCAACAGTGCAAGAGTGTTCCCATCTCTCTGCATCCCCACCAACATTTGTAATTTTGGGTCTTTTTAATAAAAGCCATTCTCACTGGAGTTAAGTGATATCTCATTGTGGTTTTGATTTGCATTTCCGATGATTAGAGATGTTGAGCATTTTTTCATATGTTTGTTGGCCAATAGTCTATCTTCTTTTCAAAAGTTTCTGTTCATGTCCTTTGCCCACTTTTTAATGGGGTTGTTTAATTTTTTTCTTGTTGATTTTCCTGAGTTCTATATAGATTCTAGTTATCAGCCTTTTATTGGATGTGTAACATGCAAATATTTTCTCCCATTTTGTGGACTATATATTCTTTCTAATGATAATTTCCTTCACTGTACAGAAACTTTTTAATTTGATCAGGTCCCATTTATTTATTTTTTTATTGCTGCTGCTGTGATTGGCTTTGGGGTCTTCTTCATAAATTCTTTGCCTAGGCTGATGTCTGTAAGAGTTTTTCCAACATTTTCTTCTAGAATTCTATGGTTTCATGCCTTGGTTTAAGTCTGTTATTCATTGTGAGTTAATTTTTGTGAGAGGTGAGAGATGTGGAACCTGTTTCAGTCTTTGACTTGTGACTATTCAATTTCCCTAGCACTGTTTTTTTTTTTTTTCCCAGCATATTGCGAAGACACAAATGTTTAGGTTATGTATATTCCCTTTGCCTCACCCAAGTAAGATCTTCAAGTGTGTTTTTATGTATATAGTGGTCGCCCTCAAAGGATTATAGGTTGATTTTTTTGAGTGATGGTCTCACTGCTATAATATTTATTCATTTATTCCTCAAGCATTTATTGTAGCAAACATTGTGTCAGATGCTTAAGACACACAATGCATAGGTCCCTTGCTTCAAGAAGTTGATAAATAAAACTAAGCTGAAAAGAAAAAGAGACATAGACAAAGGTCCAAACTAGGAATAGTGAGATAAATATCACGTTAACAGTATATACAGTGTACCTGTGAGAGCTCAAACATCTTTGCCAAAATCAAATAAGAAATCCTGGTGGGTTGGGTAGGAAGGTTTTTGGACTTAGCTAATGGAAGGAAGGATTTGTCACTATCTGGTATGGGAAAGAGGCAGAGAAGAGGAGGTTGTGATCGTGGGTCGATGGGGATGTTAACGACAGGCTCAGTGTGAATTGTCTACTAGATTCCAAACAGACATGTGAAATAAAAGTTTAGTATTGAATCTGGAGTTGTAGAGAGAAGTCTGTACCCATTGGCATACTGATAATGTTGAAGCCTGATATTGGGTAAAATCATCGGGGAATGAACTTGTTAGGAAAGAGATGAAGGACAAGCATGGAGCCTAGGACAGCCCCTTATGAAGAGATCAAGAAGATGAGGCACCAATAAATAAAACTGAGAAAGAATCCCAGTAAAATAGGAAGAAAATCATGAGGTTTTATTTTGCTATTGTAGTTGTTATTATTGTGGTAGTATATACACAACATAATAGTTATTCTGTTAATTATTTATAAGTGTACAATTCAGTGGCATTAAAAATGTTCACAGTGTTGTGTAACCATCACCACTATCTATGCCCAAAACATCTTCAATCATTCTCAACAAAAAATCTGTACCCAATAAAAATAAGTACCCCTTCTTCATTCCCCAAAGCCACTCATATCTATCTCTATGAATTTGCCTATTCTAGGTACCTCATATATGTGGAATCATACATTCCTTCTGTGTCCTACTGTGTCCTACTGCATCCAGCTTATTTGGCTAAACATAATGTTTTCAAGGTCCATCCATGTTATATGATATATCAAAATTTCATTCTATTTTATAGCTGGATAATATTCCATTATATGTATATGTTACATTTTATTTAGCCATTCATCTGTTGATAGACACTGGGTTGTTTCTACGTTTTGGATATCGTAAATAATGTTGCTATGAATATTGGCATGCAAGTTTGTGTTGGGGTCCCTGCTTTTAAATCTTTTGGATTTGGCAATTTGGATATATGAATGGAATTGCTGGGTTATAATGGTAATGCTATGTTCAACCCTTTGAGAAACCACAAGCTGTTTTCCACATTGGCTGCACCATTTTACATTCCCAATAGCAATGCACAAGTTTTTCAATTTTTCTACGTGCTCACCAACACTTGCTATTTTCCTCATTTTTTTAATTACAGGCATCCTAGTAGGTGTTAAGTGGTTTTAGTTTACATTTTCCTAATGACTAATGATGTTGAACATATTTTCATAAGCTTATTGGTCCTTTGTACATCTTCTTTGGAGAAATGACTATTCCAGTCCTTTGCTCACTTTTAATTGGATTATTTCATGTTTGTTCTTGAAGGTGCCAAGACCATTTAAAGGGAGAAACAACAGTCTTTTCAACAAATGGTGCTGAGAAAAGTGGATATCCACATGCAAAAGCATGAAAAGAGATTCATATCACATACAAAAATTGACTCAAAATGGATCAAATAGCTAAAGTTAAGAGCTAAAACTAAGAAACTCTTAGAAAATATTGGGGAAAATCTATATGACATTGGATTTGGCAGTGATTTCATAGATATAACAGCAAAAGCACAGACAACAGAAGGAAAAAAAAGATAAAATTGACTTTATCTAAATTAAGAACTGTTGTGCATCAAAGGATACCATCAAGAAAGTAAAAAGACACTGAATGTGGAAATATATTTGCAAATTGTATATCTGATAAGGGATTAGCATCCAGAATATATAAACAGGCTTTAGAGGATTTCTAGAGGCCTAGAAATCTTAAAGAAAGCATATCAAATGCTGCTTATAAATTAAGTAAGATTAGGATTAAGAACTAACCACTGGATTGAACAAGTTGGAGGTCAGTGCAGACCCTGAAGTGAGCAGTTTCCGTAGAGGGTGAGGAAGGAAGCCTGGTTAGAGTGGCTTTAAAGCAAAAGAGCAGGAGAGAAGTTGGAAGCATAATAGACAGCTCTTTCAAGATTTGCTGCAAAGAGAAGCTTACAAATGAATGGAGACTCAGAGGAGAAGTCAGGTGGAGAGACTGCTTTAAGACAAGAGAAATGGCACATGATTGATGCTGACTGGAATGACCCAATAGAGAGTAATGTTTAGTGAGGATGTAACAGAGAGGGAAATATTAGTAAAGCAATGTTCATGATAGGAGACATCTATAGGGGGAATGATGTGATGATTTTGTTTGTTTTATTAAACATAGGGAAGGGAACTACTTTATCTGGCATCTGCCATATGCTAGACCCCATGCAAATGCTTTGCATTCGTTACTCTATGCAATTTTTCACAAATTGTAATTTTCCCAACAGCTCTTTTAAGCTGTCTCCAAGGCTCAAAAAGATTAAATATCTTGAGCTAGTGAACAGCAGTGTCAGTGCTTAAATCCTCACCTATATCAGCCCAAAGACCATGTTACTAACTCAACAAATACTGCCTTCTCTGAAGGGGAAAAAAAACAAACAAACAAAAATGAGCTTCTGGCAGGTGTGAAATATGGGGCAATTAGGAGGCAGGAACACAATTAGGAATCTCTTTTAATCATTAGCAAAAGCAGTGGTGACTACAAGGGCCCTAGCTGCAATCATGGTGGGACAGGAGGAGCCCTGCAGAGAGCCCTTTGTGAGGTGGCTTCCTCTGCCCTGGCTGGGGAGACGTGGGGAGTGGAGCTGGAGGGAGGCATGGGAAGGGGAGGAATCCACGATTCCTCTCAGCTCTCCCATGTGGGGGGGTGGTAATTCTATGATTTATAAATGGGGATAGGAAAGGAAGATCTCTCAAAAGAAGAGAAAATACTAATGTTTGTGGATTCGTGGTTTTCTTTTCTCCTTCCTTCTGTGTCCCACAACTCTCTCCTCTCTCCTCCTCCTGCCACTCTCACCTCTACTCACAGAGGGAAGAAAGGACAATTCTTGGCAGAAAGATGCTCTTGGGAAAAGAAAAGTGGTAACAAGAAAAGAACTATGTTATCATAAGGCTGCTCAAAGTGCTGAGAAGGGGGGAATGCTGAGAAAAGGACAGCAGGAACAGGAAAAAACGGAGGGGTGGAAGTGCTCAGGCCCTAGGAATCTTGTAGAGAAGAGGAAAGGGAAGGCTTCATGGAATAACAGTCATAGTTAATATGTACTGAGCACTTGCCACATGGCAGACACTGTTCTTTGTGCATGTGTGTATGCATGTGTGTGTACATGTGCACATGTGTGTGTGCACCTGTGTGTGTGTGTGTGTGTGTGTTGGGAGACACCATCTTTAATCTGTAAAGTGCCCAGTTTAGTAGGTGCTTTCATTAGACCCATTTTACACTACAGGATACTCCAGCAGGCTGAAAAACAGCCACCCAAAAGATATCTGCATTTTAATCCCTGGAACCTGTGAATGTTACCTTATATAGCCAAAACAGGTTTTTATAGATGTGATTAAATTAATAATCTTGGGGAGATTATCCTGAATTATCCAGGTGTGTCTTCAATGTGATCAATACTGTGTAACCTTATAAGAGAGAGACAGAGGGAAATTTTACCACACACATAGTAGAAGGTGATAGGAAGACAGAGCAGAGAGCTATTTGAAGCTTGAAGATTGCAGTGATGTGACCACAAGCCAAGGTATGCCGGTGGCCCCCAGAAGCTGGGGGAAGCACAGAAAAGACCCTCCCAGAGCATCTTGAGGGATCGTGGTCCTGCTGACACCTGGATTTTAGCCCAGGGATATCGATTTCAGTTATCTAGCCTCCTGAACTGTAGGGGAATAAATTTCAGCTGTTTGAAGCCACCAAATTTGTGATAATTTGTTGCAGCAGCCACAGAAATCTAATGCAGACACCAAGAGTGTTTGAGTAATTGTCTCAGTAAATGGCTCTCTTTGAATCCAGGCAGTCTAACCTGAGCAGCCTTGAACAACTCTGCTAACGTCCCTTCCTGGCTACTGGCCTCACCAAGTGGCCAAGCTCAAGAGTGTACAGTAAGTTAGTGGGGAAGCCAGAGCAAGGACCCAAGCCTCCAGAGCCTAACAACGTCCATTAATTGGTGAACCAAGTCTGGAAGAACCTGCTTGGAGCAGCTTTGAAGGGAGCCTTTGGGAGACTGTGCGAATAATGCCTGTGGAGTCCAGACCCTTCCCATTTGCACAGCCTCATATCTTCAATCAGTCCCCCAGAAGGGACGAGCCTATGCCCAGGGCCACTACTGGTCTCACCTTTACCTAAAGGCGGATAGAGCTTTGCCTTCACAGAGGCCAGGGACTTCCGCCCTTCAGCCAGCTCCTTCCAGCATCTAAAGGAACCACCCTTCTGGATTAGGGAAGCAGTCATGTGCCACATAATGACATTTCTGTCAACAACAGATCACATGTATGACAGTGGTCTCATAAGATTGTAATACCATATTCTTACTGTACCTTTTCCATGTTTAGATATATTTGCATACACAAATACTCACCATGTGTGACAGTTGCCTACAGGATTCAGTACAGTAACATGTTGTGCATGTTTGTAGCCTGGGAGCAACAGGCCATACCTTATAGCCCAGGTGTGTAGTGGGCTACACCATCCAGGTTTGTGGAAGTGCACTTTGTGATGTTTGCACAAGGAAATCGCACAAGCATGCATTTCTCAGAAAGTATTGTCATCATTCAGCTACTCCTCGTGACTTAAATAGTTCCCCTGATCCCTCCCCTTCCCTGAACTGGTTAGTCAGGCTTTAGGATAAAATCAAAATCCCTTTTTAAAAGGTTTCACATTTCCATGAAAAATCTCTCCCGTCTCAGGAACGTTGCCAATTGTCTCAGTGCTTAGCTGCTGTGTCCTCTATGCTGCGCAGTCCCAGCACCAGGGGAAGCCCTCATCTGATGTGTGGTGCTGGGGGTGGAGACACTGCCCCTGCAATTTTGGCCGGGCCCACCCCTCTTCCTGTACATCCCCCTCCACTCCCACACATTTTGTTCCAGTCTCTGGGACTTCTTCAGCTCCTCCTCTGTACAGACTGTTCCTTCTTTTTGCAATGGTCTCTCTGTGCCTCCTGGGACACATATACACATACCTCTGTCTTCCTTGGCTTGACTCAGTTGTACTCTCAGGGGTCACTCTGTTGCCACTTCCTCTGAGAAGCCCTCCTTGACGAAACGCCCCCTAGATCTGAGCTGGCTCCTCTCCCCAGACACCCAAAGACCCTGTTCACACTCCTGGGTCATAGCCTGTAGCACAAGGCACTAATACAAATGCATAGCATTGTCTATGAGCTCCACAGGCAAGCATGTCACTTCACTTCCTCTTCCTTTTTAATCCAGAATCCTAGCACATCATAGGGGTTCACTAATGATTGATAAATAACTGGATGAAAGTACAAACGAATGAGTGGCTTTGGGTTTGCTTATATCTAAGCCTCTCTGGTCCTCAGCAGACAGCCTAATGTGGACGTAATGTATCATACTCTTCTCTCTGTCCTTCATAGGTCCTTGCCCAGAGCAAGTGTTCGATACTGTACTATTGATTGATTCCCATCCAAAATTAATCTTGATTGAAGAAATTTCATATGTTATTGATGGTGTTAACCTAAGGGCTCTCAATTCCAATAACCTAGATCCAGCATCCATTTTCAAAATTTTACTCCTCACAATTCCCCTAATAAGTCCTTTAACATACTGGACTACTCACTGCTTTACAATAAGACATATACTTGAACATCTCTGTGTTTTCCCTATGTTTTTTTCTCTGCCTAGAATGCCATTTCCCATTCTATCCAGGTAGAAAACCCTTCTTATGTCCCAAGGTCCAGCTGAAATGCTTTCTTCCCCAGCCAGACTTCTATCACTGTTTGCAGCCACTATTATCATAGTATTTCCTACACTTATGTCAGTCTAGCTGTTTAAGTGTTGGTCCTATTACACTTTGAGATTTTTGAAAATACAATAGTATCTTATTGAACTTAGTACTTCAGTGCCTAGAACCTATCTTGGGGCCTGGAACATTGAGGTGCTCAGTAAGTGTATGATGGATGAATGAATGAATGATGACACCCAGCTTGATTAAATCATAACCCAGGAGGTCACCCACAATGACTACAACTTAGGATTTTTACCACCAGAGCCACTTTCCAGGGGAAAAAAAAAGCTGAAATACACAAAAGGCAAGGGGCCAAGGCCAAGAATGTACAGGAAGTTCAGTGAGTAGCCAGAACAAGAACCCAGGTCTTGGGAACCTAGCCTGATGCCTTTCCCACTGGTCAGCCCTCACAGGCTACAGCTTGGTCTTCTACCCACCTCCCTTTATTATCCGCCACACAGCAGCAACTGGGATTCACCCAGGGGCTGTGTGAAGGTCTGGGTTACCTGGAAGTACTTACACTCTTTTGACTCCAGAAAGCAAGGAACTGCTTGTTCCAGCCAGTTGTGTTCTCCCTGAGGAGGCTGCAGACAAACTTGATTAGCTCCCTCTTAATTGTCTATGAAATGCAAATGTGTCCCACTCACACACCAGTGACATCCTTTGTCTGCTTCTGTGCAGGGGCCGATAATGCCAATTAAATGCCAAGCCTCACTTAACAGGTGTGCTGATGGCCTCTGCAGAATGATTTACTGAAACAGCACTCCGGGTGCGAAGCAGACAAGAAAGAACATTCCATCCCCCCTGCTCCCTGCCTTGTTTATTAGCTTCTACATTTGGTCTTTGCTGCCAGGAATTAACTTTTTTCCCCTAAAAGAAAATCAGAATCCTGCTTCATATCTGCAAGCTAAACAAGTAATATTTCTGATCTCTAGTCTCTCCGTCATATCTGTGCACCTGCTCCAGGGGAGAAGTCCCCCCCCAGTCCCCTAACTCTAATCACCCTACTTACAGCATCCTGAGTGATCTTCCTGATGAGGCAAAGCCCTCAGTCTGTCATTTTGCTACACAAAAGTCTTCAGTGACTTCCCATTGTCTATTTAATCAAATGCATATTCTTCAGCTGGGAACTCAAAATCTTCTGTATATTGGGCTGATCCTATTTTTATAAGATAATCTCCCACTGCACCAATAGCCCACTGTGAACCTTATACTCTACTTGTCACATCTACTTCCTTGAGCAAACTTCTGAGTTGTCTTTTCCTGCATCCTCAGTCTGGTGGCATAGCCCTCCCCCCAGAGTCACCTCCGGCAAAAAAACCTTTTCAGATCTCTCTTTCCCCCACAATCCCAAAGTTATTGGTACAAAATTATCAATCTGAGTATTTACTATACATTTCAGTCACATGACAGTTGCTTTATGTGCATAACTTTCATTTCATTTTTACAAAGTGAGATGTTGTTATTCTCATTTTATAGATGGGAAAACTGAGTATCTGAGTGATGAAATAACTTGCCATAAGTCACAGAGTTGATAAGAGGCATAACCTAGCATAAAGCCAGATATAGAGTGATTCCAATGCACCAGCCCTTATCCTGTATGTATGTGTTGGCACTCTGGGTAGAGATTATATTACTATCATGTACATGACAATTATTCATTTCTGTGGCTACCTTCAGCACCAAATTATAAATCTTAAGTGAAAATATGCAATTTTCTCCTGTGTATTCCTTCTACTCAAAAGTAGAAGCAGCTCAAAAGTAGATACTGTTGAAATGTTTTATAGCAGTCTAATCTGTCCTGGAGGGAAGATGTCTGTCTCTGCATCCACTTTTTACCGTAAGGGTATCTATAGATGCATTGCATGAAAATGTAGTTCAAATCCGCCTGGCATAGAGGCTTGGATTATTGGTCATATTTATATCCAAGGTGTATGGCTGGGATCTACTGGGAGGATTTATTGAATGTATATAGGCTTTAAAATTAAATCATATCATCCCAGACCCATTAGAGCACAGTGTTCTGATTACCTTTGGTTTCTGCCTTTCACCAGCTCAGGGTCCTACCCAGAGAAAAGCACTGCCCATTTCTGCTGCCTTCCAAAGTCTAACTTCCTTTCCCCACGTCCATAGACATGATGACAGGCCCCGCTGCTCTCAGATGGAGCTGCAGAGAAGCTTGCCCAAAGACAATTTTCATTTCAAAGCCCAAACATGAAAAGCGCTCCCTTGCTGGGTAAATGAACCCACTGTTTTCTTGCTAAATCAAGCTCTGTTGAAGGGAAGTCAGAGAATGAAACTGGCAGAAGAATTGAGGAGAGGGGGAGTGGAAAACAAAACTTTGATCCCTTCTTTTTATTTTTTTTTCCTTTTTCAATTTCTCAGCTAAGTTTAACTTGGCTGAATAAATGAGCCGTGTTTTCCTATGCATTGAGAAAGGCAATCAGCGGACAAGGCCTGTTTAATGATAGGGTCTGATGTCGGTGGCCCTTGATCGAACCTAAAAGGCTAGTTAAACCTTTCACTCCAGCGCCCAGATCCCTGTGGTAATTTGGACTTCAGTTGTGGGAGGTCATGAACATCTATCTTCCTTTTGTACAGAGGTGGAAGCTCAACTTCCTGGAACTCAATACTCATGCAATACCAGTCTCTCTGTACCTCTGAAAAAACTACCAAAAAAAAAAAAAGAAAAAAGAAAAAACAAAAAGAAAGGCTGCAAGTTTTTGATAGTGGGCAATGGGCAGATTTTACCTTCTTTGAATCCCCCAGTCTACTTTTGGGTCTCAGCCACCTCTTCCATAGCAAGAGGAAATAACACTAATGGTTGAATAGTTTATAGAATTCAGCTGCCCAGTTTCCTGGCAGAAGAAGAGAATGGTGGTTTGGAGAAACTGGGAATGGGGGAGATGGGAGATGTTGGTCAAAGGATACAAAATATCAGTGAGGAAGGGGAAGTAAGTTCAAGAGAGCTGTTATATTAATATATAACACAGTGATTATAATAAATAACAATGTATTGTATACTGGAAATTGAGAGAGAGTAGATTTTAAATTTCTTTCCAAAAAGAAAACAAGTATGTGAAGTAGTGGGTATGTTAATTATATTGATGTAGTGATTTCACAATGTATACATGTATCAAAATATCATGCTGTAAAAAAAAATTAAAAAAAATATCATGCTGTACACTATAAATACATATAATCTTTACTCATCAATTACATGAGAAATAAAAAATCAAAATAGAACAGTCTTCTTTTCTCTGGGAAGATCTGCATTCTCAGACAGTTGTAAGAGGAGTCCACATTAGGTCAGGAGAGAGGAAAAGGACGGTTGCCAGACAGACAGTGCAGCTCGTCACCCAATTTCCAGAAAGGAGCAAGAGACCATCTTTGCTTTCACAGATGATCTCTGAGACTCCGCCCAGGTTTATGTTCTGTGATTTTGAGGACACACACTTATTACCCCTTAGGTTAAAAACAACAACAATAACAGCAAAAAGCCTTCCGACTCCACTTGGCTCTTTCCTCTGGTGTTACTAATACAGGACCACTAATCAGTTCTTGTATAGCCACCTTTGGTTGTCCACCCCTTCCTTCTCACTGACTGAACCCACTCCTCCAAAGGTTGTGAGGGAGATAAAAGGACACACCACACACACACACACACACACACACACACACACACACACACATTGGGTAGGACTGAACTGCAGCTAAGGCTGGAGTAGAACTAGAACTAAATCTTCATACCTGATGCAGTCAACAGGGAACCCAGACTGGACTACAGGGAACACTCATTTTCTCTAAGTGAAATTTAACACTCCATCAGTTTCCATCTCTATCTTACTTCTTTAAATGCTTAGACCCTTGTTGCCAATGTTAAAACACTCTGGATGATGGCAGAGAAGAGCAGGGAGAACAAAGGTAACACCTTCCTCCATTTGGAAACAAACCCAGTCTCACTTCAACTACATGGAAGAAAGATTCAAAAGAGGCAGAGATAAGGAGAGACAGAGAGTCAAAGAAAAATGGGGAGAAAGATGACTAGACCCGTTCCCACTGTAATCCCTGTGTCAGCTTATCGATGAGGTCACACATCCTAAAGAGGGAGAAGAAAGATAGGTAGAGGTGGAGAGACATCCTTGTCTCCCGGATTGTACTCTGATCCTTTATGCTTTAGCAGTACAGAAGAGAAAGCCTCATCCATGTATCCTTCTTAAAACACACTGTGACTCCACCCTCCCATGAGCAAGGACAATCAGTGATTTGAATATGACTAGTAACAGGTGTGTTCCCTACACTAGGGACATGATACAAGACATACTGAAAGAACCACATAGGAGGGAGATAACATTCTGGATATAACTGTGACATGGTATTAAGTAGAGGAAAATAAGAAAATTGAAAGGACAAGAACTGTGGAAGAAATGTGTCTGAATGTTCAGGATACAATTTAAAATCAGGCAGGACACATACTGTTTCAAATATCACAGCCTCAGAAGCAGTGTGAAATAGTGAAAAAGGCACAGGCTTTAGAGTGAAAAAGGACTTCTGATTCTGAATGTGTGATAAACATATTACATTTTACCCCTTCTACTAATCATAATTTAAAAACCTGGATAAACTGTATAAGTCATCTACTAGAAGATTCTGAAAGGAAGAGAAAAGAAGACTACCTGGCTGGGGATCTTGGAGCTTGAGCAAGGACAAAACACCACTGCTGGGTGGATCCTATGAGTAGTAAGTGCTCTTTCACTGGGGGGTGGATCCTGTCATCTGGGTAACACACAAATTGAGCAAATCAGAATAGCACTTCAGAAACTTGAAACATTAACTGGACATTTGAAAAGGGAACCAGGACATGATTTCTGAACCTAAACTGGTTGACAACCTAATAAAAAAGACTTAAATGGAAACTAAAGTCTTATAACTGAATACTCGAAATGTCTAGGATGCAGTCTAAATTACTCATTATACCAACAAATAGGAAAATCTTGAATGAGAAGGGATAATCAATTGACATCAACACCAAAGTAACAGAGATGTTATAATTATTAGACAGTGATTTAGAGACAGCTATAATAAAAATGTGCCAATAAGCAACTGCAAACACTCTTGAAACAACAACCACAAAATCTCAGCAAGGAAATAAAAGACATAAAGAAGAATAAAATGGAATTTTAATTCTGAAAACCAATATAACTGGAATAGACTAAAAAGCACTTGAATTTAACACAGTCCATTAATAACCTTGTTATTCTGTTAAAATGACAACCTCTTAGAACTCTAACTGCCTGAATTTCTCTCTCTGAGCTTGGGTTTAAGTACTGTGGTAAGTGATAATCGCATATAATACCTCTTAGAGTTATTGAAAGAATTAAATGCTATCAAACATTATCAAAAAACAACAAAACGTGTATTAGTTATCAATTGCTTTGTTTTCAATTGCTGCCTAACAAACTAACCGCCCCCCCCCAAAAAAATTTGTGGCTTAAAAGAACAAAAATAGTTTGCTCATAAATCTGAAATCTTGGCAAGCCCTTTCCCATTGGCTTCATCTGGA
This sequence comes from Lepilemur ruficaudatus, assembly GCA_963574885.1. Lineage (NCBI taxonomy): Eukaryota > Metazoa > Chordata > Mammalia > Primates > Lepilemuridae > Lepilemur > Lepilemur ruficaudatus. The sequence continues at coordinate 12,212 of CAUYRT010086230.1, read as the reverse complement.
ATAGCTAAAGCTAGAATAATCTGAAACATCTGAAAGCTCACTCATGCTGGCACCTGGGCTGGAAAGAATCAAATAGGTGGGGACCAGACTCTACATAGTTTCTCCATGTGATTCCCCCACATGACAGTTTCAGAGCAGCTAGGCTTTTTATATGTAAGCTCGGAACTCCCAAGATGTGTTTCAAGAAAGTTGGGGAAAGCTGCCTCATCTTTTAGGATGTAACATTGGAAGTCATGCAGCAACACACCGGCTGTAGTTCCAGGTCCACCCAAATTCAAAAGGAGGGACTATAGACACCCCCACCCCATAGGAGGAAGGTCAACAAAACATGGTAATAGGAGCATTGTACACGGGATGTATTGGTGTGGTCCCCATGGAACACGCAATCTGCCACAGCATGTGTAAGTCCTTTGGCTGATACCATAAACCATGGATTAGCAAACTACAGCCTGCTTAGTAGTTTATTAGGCCTTATTAGGCCAATTTAGTCCTCTGCCTGCTTTTACAAATAAAGTTTTCTTAGAACACAGTGACGCTCATTCATGTATGTATTGTCTGTGGCTGTTTTGTGCTACAACAGCAGAGTTAAGTAGTTGTCACAGAGACCATTTGGCCACATAACTCAAAATATTTACTACCTGGCCATGTGCAGAAAAAGTTTATTGACCCTTTTGCAGACAATTGCTACATCCTCCTAGAGACTACTGCCTGCCTGTCAGTGTTCCCTAGAACTTGCCCCATATGCTGCTGGATTCGGAATTATTTCTATTAATATAAACATCCAAGCTAGTTCCTCCCTTGGAAACTTTGCCTTTGATGTTTCCTCCGCTGAAAGTGTTTTCTTTTAACTCTCCTTATGGGTTGCTCCTTCTTAGCACTGATGTCATCTCTTCGGAGAGGTCTTCCCTGGGACCAATCTAAAGTATCTCCGCACTCTCTATTTCTGGGTATCCTATCCCATCACTGTGTTTCGTTTTATCCATTATACATGTCACTGTAAGCAATTATCATGTTTACTACCCACACTCTTCACTACAGTGTAAGCTACACAATGATAAATAACATGTCTATTTTTTGTTTGTTTTGTTTTGTTTTTTTAAGAGCACTACTGTGACACTAGGCTTTCAATTAATACCGTGTAATTAAGCAAACATGTCAGTGTCGCCCCAACAGATGAGTAATTTTAAAGCAAAGTGTTGTATTATTTTTTATAACTTAGGTACTCATCAGCGTAAATTAAACAAAATGAGGACGCTACAAATAGATTCCAAATACATGTCCAAATGACATATCCCTTAGAGTCTGCAGCAGAGTGGATTCTAAAAAACATTCCAATAGTCTCGAGCTATTTCCTATGAGCTTAACTTGTGTCCTCATTTGTCACAAACTCTTTGAGGACAGAGATCGTGTGTCTACTTCTGAATGTTTAGTGACATCTGGAAGTTAATGACCATTGACCATCCACATGTCACCATGTATAGATGACAGCCACAGAAGGATAGTGGTCAGTGAAGACAGTTCAGCACCAGTGAAAGGAAGGACCCAAGGAGGAAAGGAGCAAAGAGCTGAGATCAGACTATGAGCTACTTCCTAAGGAGGTGAGATCTCAGCAGGGTTTGGAAAATGTCCAGAGTCTTGAGTAGGAGAGAAGAAATTCAGGAATAAAGATCATGTTCTGCATTTTATAGCCCACACATTATTATGATGTGCCAAATACTGTGTTTAATATTTAGATATATTGTTCCGTTTCTCATATCAATCAGATGAGAGAAGTAATAATTATATCCTGCTTTAAAGAAGAGAAAATGGAATCTGAGAGTGGATTCTAACCCAGATCAGTCTGATGATAATAATAATAGTAACCAATAATTATATAACAATTACTATTACCAGACACTGTTCTGAACAGTTTTTGTACGGTATCTTACTTAACCACATAAAAAAGGTATGATTATTATTACCTGTCCTTCAAATAAGGAAATTGGAGCACAGAGGCTAAGTAAATTTCCAAGTTCATCCAGCTTGTACATTACAGAGCCAAGATTCCAACCCAGGTAGTCTGGCCCCAAGAGGCCACAGTTCACCGTGTTTACTTACTCTCTAGGGCTCCAACAATTCTTCCCTTTCACTTTGTTCTTACTATTAATAATATCTCTATGTATCTGTTCATGGGGTCAACCATGAAATATAAGAGTAGGGGTGATGCTGGGTGAGAACAGGTGAGTCTGGACAAGTAAGATAGGTTTATAACGTGAAGGAACTCCAGTGCCATACCTGGAATTATTTTGAGATTTACCCAAAGGAAGCATAGAGCTAACAAGACAACTTTTAGTAGAAGCCAAGGAGCCTAGAAAACAAGCTTCTAATTGTTCTTTTTGTTGTAATGCTTAATGAAAACAGTATTGAAATGTTTGTGTTAAACCAACCTAGATGTGTGGCTAAGCTTCCTAAGGTTGGGTCAGAAGATTCAGATGTCATCAATGCGCAAGACAACATATTCGTTGGAGAAGCCCCATAAGCCTGGCTTTGAATCTCAGGTTCCATTAATTCATTAGTCATATGACTTTGGAAAATTTGCTTAAACCTTCTAACCCCAGTTTCCACATCTATAGAATTGGACCTAATATTAGTTCCTGGCTCCTTGGGCTAGTGTGAGAAGTATATGACTTTAAGCCAGATCACATTTTCCTTGATTAAACCCATTACCAAGAGAGCAGTATCTTAAGAGATGCCTGCACAGAGTAGGCAGTGTAAATAAATAAACTGAATAAAGGCTCTACATCCAGCATTCTACCCAGTATAAGTCATATACCCAGTGGGAATACACCTGGCATTTTTATATTCAGATCACAAGAAAGCAAATTGGTTATTTGACTAGGAAGTAGGAAGCAATCTGGAGGAGAACAGCTTTTTTAAAGAGATAAAAATGATAAATAATAATCAGAAAAGAACAGAGGGAGGCTTTTCATTATCCATTTTAAATGAAAATTAGAAGCAAGACCCCCAGCTTCCAGAGCCGCATCCTTTTCTCCTCCCCTGTGTGAGAGGAACTGGCAGAGTGGTAGCTCATACTGCATAATTAGATTGTGAATGAAAATTAATCGTGGACCCTGAGTCAGCGCCCTGCCAGTGTGCTTCCTTTCCCTGCTCCAGTTCTCCACAGCCCAGCCTTCCCCAGCATCCCAAACCCAAAGTCACTAATTTTAGTTTGGCTTAATTAATTTCCCCTCTATAATCTCACCTATCACCCTTGTTCTTTGTTATGATTCCATCGAATTTCCCCACAGATTGTATTTGTTTCCGCAGAGCCTGGAGGAAGGACAACAAATGTGTAATTCTTCACCCTTTACCATGTCGTCAAGGACATGGTGGAAAGCCCCTCCCTCTTTCCATTTTTGCTTAAAATCTGCATGAAATTGACATTATGCACATGTGCACAGTTTGGAAAGGACTGCCAAGAATAAAGCCCCATGGAATGGCTCTGGGTTTATTTTAAGTTCTATTTTGGGTAAACAAGGTTGAATATGCGTCAATGGTTCCCACTTTCAGCAAGGACGCCTAAACTATTCTTGATCAAGCCCTTGCCAACTTCCATGTGTAATGCAAAGGAGGTAGAAACAGGGCTTGGAGACAGGTGGGAGAAGGGCTGAGGATAACCCAGGTTTCTGCCTTTGTGCCAGGATGAATTATATGCCCACGTTCTCTCAGAAGGGTGACTTCAGAAGAGAAGAAACGTTAATGGGTTCAATTTGGGGAACGCTAAATGTGAGTTGCCTGTGGGATTTCAATCGCTTTGACCCTAATTTCCTTTCTTTAGAGAAAAGATTCTTGAGAGATAGGTGTATGCTCACCGTCTTAGATGAGAAGTCACAGAAGACCCTGAGAAGAGGAGCTGGGCAGAGTGAATACTTACTAGAGTGACTTATTCTCGGTCATATTCCCAAGAGGAATATGCAGAGGATCTTTGGCTCAATCCCCTAAGGAGCAACAGTTGTGTATAAATCACAACTGAGAGCGTCCAAAGTGAGAGGAGGGGACAATGAAGCTTCAGGGCCTTTGCCTTTGCAGTTTCCCTGCTTGGATGTCCCTTCCCTTAGATTTTTGCAGGTCCTGTCCCTTAAAATTCAGGTCTTTATTCAAATATCATCGGAGGCCTTCACTGGCTGCCTAATCTAAGATAGCCTTCTAGTCCTGGAGCTTCCCTCACCAACCCCACCCACACAGCCACCACCTCCCTGAAACCACAGCACCCCCACCAGCCCCTGCTGTTGCCCTCCTACCCTACTCCAAGGTTCTCCCCAGCACCTTGCACTGCCCAATGAAACTGTGTATGTCATAGATCTGTTTAGAGCCGTGTGTCTGTCTCTTCTTAAATATGGACTCCTTAGATCAAAGAATGATTTGCGGTTGTGTCAATAGTGTCTAAAACGTGTCCATCACATGGCAGGCATCGAAATGTATAGACTGGCTTCCTGTTACAAGAATCCCTAATGAGAAACTGGAGAGAGAGAGAGTCAGTATGGTGGAACCACCTGGAAGAAATGAGAAGTAACATCCCAGGAAAGAACTGAACTTAGCCTGGGAGAGGGAAACACCTCATATTTATGGAAAAAATAAGGATGTGGAGATGAGAGCAGGCAGACGAGTGAGAGATTTGATACCTGATAGGCTCCATTTTCCTTATGAAATGGGAGTTACCTTGAACTTTTTGTCTACCTTAGCCCCAGGTAAGCTCATTAAACATAGTCTCAAGGAACTTTTACATTCTCTAATGGTTTCATGTAAGAATCTTATTTTATAAGCTTATCAATTAATTAAATGTATATCATCATTCATATTTGATATTAAATGTTTTATACCATTTTATGTGCTTATAACTAGAGATTCAATGGGGTAATGAGATTTCGAATAAAGTCTTGGAGTTGCCAGTGTCCTGACCTGACCGACTGCAGCAAGCCCTCCTGGAAGGTAATGGCCAGAGGAAATGCCCTCCATGCCTCCATGCCAACATCAGCATGGGCATAGACATCCACTGCTCATCACGTTTGATCCCAGAGAAGCAGTATGTTTTAGAGGAAATAATTTTAGGCACTGCCCCAGAAGCCCCACTCCTGGTGCCCGGCAATTTCTTATTTCTGATCTTCAGTTCTTCTGGGTCTAAATGCTGGGTAGGTTAAGCTGACCTCCATGGCCCCTTCTGGCTGTGGGATCCTTACAACTCTATGATACAGTCAAGTTTGTATTGCTATACACATTTTACAAAAGAGGAAACTGAGGCTTGGAGATGTGAGACAACTTGCCCAAAGCCACACAGCTCCAGAGCGGCAGAGTCAGCCTGACAACTCAGCTCAGTTCAGTTCCAATGCCAGGACTTTTGCCTGCCCTGCCCCTCTTCCAGCCGTCCTTGATGCTCTGAACAGCGGCACCCACAGCTGCACAGCTGATGGTCTGACAGAACCTGGGGTTCCCCACTTCCAGGCTAGGCCTGTGGCAGAGGTGAGGGCTGCCTGCCTGCCAGGGCTGGGTATCTGCATCAAATTCCTCAATCCTCCCTCCTTGGCTCTGTGGATTTCTCATTTCTGCAAGGTACGTACCCCTGCTCTGTGCCACAGCCACCAGTGCGGACACTTAAAATCTGTCACATGATCTGGGGACCCAAGAAGACAGAGGCTGGGGTGGGGCAAGAGGGTAAAGAAAATTAGCTAAATTAGCACAGAGCAGTCTGAAATCCAAAGTCTGGGGGAAGAAGTGTCACTATCTTTGCGTGGTGTGGGGATCATCGAGGTAGAGGCTGAACAAACCTGTCCTCACACCAGCCTGCTACTTCATGTGCTAGTGGGCAAGCCCATTCCCCTCTCTGAGGCTTGGTTTTCTCCCTAAAAATGGGAAAAACAATATCCACCTCAAAGAATTGTAATAGGAATCAGAGTAAAAAAGCATGCACAATGCTAGCACAGTACCTGACATCCAGGAGGTGTTTGATAAATGGTGGTTGTTCTACTATTCAATCCATAAGGGAGGGCTCATTTGAAATGGCAAGGATGGAATGAGATATTTGATGTCTTGAGAAGAGGGACATCTTCAGACAGATGGCAGCCCCTTCCTGGGCACAGCATCTCTTCCCAGCATCTGCCACCCTAGTCCAACAAGCTACCACACCATGACTCAGGCTGGTAATGCCACTGTCATGGTGCTGGAGTTCTGTGCCCGGTCCAGCTTTGGCAAGCCAGGACACAGGTCAACAGCTTGGTGTTTAGAATGGAGATTATGTTGCTAACAATGAGGGAGGGATGGGATAATCTAGTCTCAGGACTGTCACTAACTCTCTGTGTGTCTGGAAACAAGACTGCAGATTCTCCATCTGTAAAATGCAAATATTAAAATCTTACTCAAAGAGTCATTTTAAAGATCAAATGAGGTTATGCATGTAAAATCACCAAGGTAGTGCCTGACAGGTCCTTACTGAATAGTAATTCATTTCTTCCTTTAAATGGGCTAAAAAGGAAAAGGAGGAAAACGAAGAGAACAGTCAAGAAGGATGAGGGACAGGGAGGAGAGGCAAGAAGTATGAGCAAGGGAAAGAAAACCAACAACAACCATAACAGCTACAAAAGCAATAATAGCACCCAGTACTCCTCATATGCTGATGTCCCAGACATTTGTATATGTAATTATCAATCTCTATTGTATTGTTTCCTATTGTTGTTGTAACAAATTAACCACAAAGGCAGTGGCTTAAAGCAACACAAATTTATTATCTTATAGTTCTAGAGGTCAGAAGTCTAAAATGGGTCGTCAGGGCTGTGTTCCTTTGAAGGCTCTAGGGAAGAGCCCATGTCCTTGCTTTTCCAGCTTTTGCATTTCTTGACTTGTAGCCCCTCCACCCTCATATCACCCCAACTTTTCTTTTGTCACATCTCTTTCTCTGATTTTGACTTTCCTACTTTCCTTTTGTACTTACAAGGTCCCTTGTGAATATATTGGACCCACCTGGATAATCCAGGGGAATCTCCCTATCTCAAAATCCTTAACTCAGTCCCATCAGCAAAGTCTCATTTGCCAAGGAAACATGCACACATTCTGGGGATTAGGACGTGGACTTTTTGGGAAGGTCATTATTGTGCCTACCACATCCACACAGCCTACAAGGTGGGTATTATTGACATTTCTGTATTAAAGGTTAAAAAATATAATTATAAAAATATGACTCAAAAAAATGTAAGAAACTCTCCAAAGGTCACACATATGTAAGTGAAAGAACAAGGATTCAAACCACATTCTGTTTGACTCGCAGCATATACTCTTGCTGTAGAATATACATGAAGATATTCAGTAAATGTTGTCTCTAAATCCAAGAGGGTTGGATTGATCTTTGAGATTCAGCTTCTGTCTGATAGTCTATGATTCTCTGTTCAAGGAAAACATCAAAGGATTCGTTCTGGCCATACTCAACTGTGCTTGGTCCTTCTCCTCTGACTTTAAACTGAAGAGGAAACATGAAAGAGTCCTGAGGCATCTGCAGAATGATGGAAGTGAGTGTTTTCTAATAAAGAATCTTGAGAAATGCATGACAAGCCATGCTCCTTTACGTACTATCTTGGAATAATAAGTACAAACTCTGCTTAAGATCCTGAAATATTCCCCGTTGGGCTCTTCTCCTGGCAGCCCAACCGTCAAAATCAGTGACAATCATGTTGCCATTTTGCTAATTGAACCAAACAGGAGGTAACTGGTCTTGAAAAATCCTATAATGAAGTAATTAGCTACTCCATCAGTAAACGGAAATAATAATCACAGATTGTTAAAGCTGAAAATAAACTTTCTGATTATAGATGGGGACCTGGAGCCAGAAGTGGCTGAACCACCTGATGCAGCTGTGATGGGCAGAGCTAGGACAGACAGCAGGTCTCCTGGCTTCCAGTTTAGGATCCTTTCCACAGGACAACCATCTCTGGAAGTTTGAACATGACTAGGTGGTTTCCCTAAAAACTGGAGCACTGGAGATAACAGACTGCATACTCATGACAGCCTTTGCTCCAGGAAAGGGACAGATTGCTAAAGAGTCTGGAATCTGTGTATGTCTTGATCTGGGCTGATCCTTGGGCTGTATGTACTCATTCACACACCATTTGATGAGCTCATCAGCCCACTCTGCTTTCAAGACCATTTTTTAATTTTTCTTTTTAATTATAAAAAGACTAGCTCATGACTAAAGATCATTTGGAATTTTTCTTTAAGTAAAAGTAAAAATAAATCACCCATCACAAAATCTATGTTAATCACTATTAACATTATGAAGAGTTTCTGGAAAACTTTTTTCATCCTTCTGGGTCTACTCAACAGCTCTTTGGAGAAAACAGACCTCCCTCATTATACAATAATAAAATGTCACTGTGGCCTCACAATCGGTCTCCTTCTATTCCTCCAGCCTCTAGTTAAGTGTAGTGAACACGAGTGATTTGCTTTTTCCCTGAGCCACTGTGATTTGTTCAAGGATGGCCATGTGACCACACCTAGCCAATAGAAGACCTCTCTGGGACTTTTGCTAGATCTATTGGGAAGGATATCCTTACTCTGAAGCATGAAGTCTCTGCATTAGTTTGGCTTTGGACTCTTGTTTTCTGCTTGGGAGAAGTTGGCTTGAAAATAAATCCCAGCTGAGACAAGCAGAGCCTGGATGTGGGAGACAAGAGATCAACAGTGAGTGAGTGAGAGAGAGAAAGAGAGAGAAGGTTAGGGACAAAAGGAAAAAGGAAGGCAGGGGAGAAAGAAAATCCTGATATATCACTCCATTTGGATGCCTCAACCTAAATTTGCTTAAATCTGACTCTGCCCAATAGATTTCTCCATCTTTATGAGCCAATAAATCATCTTCTTGATTAAATCAGTTTGAGTATCTGTCACTTACAACTGAAAGAATGATGATTGATACCAGAATCAGTATCCAGTGGGTGTTTTGCAAGTGGCAGATGCTAACACAAGAAACTGGCTGAGTTGAGCAGGAGTGTGAAGTGGTGAGCGGGCGAGAGTGTTCCAGCTCCGAAGCAGAGGTTGGAAATCCTTGTGCTAATGTGGGCTTCATTTTACGTAGTCACTTTGTGCTATACACACAATTTTATGTTCTGCTGTTTTCACTTAGCACAATTATAGTGTATAACTGTACAGTGATAGCAGTTTGTATTAACTGAACATTGAGCATTGTCTGCTACACATTATCCATTTGTTCTCTCATTTTATCACCCGGGCCTATTCTATTAGATATGTGCTATTATAATCAATATTTATAGGTCTAAAGAAGTTAGGAAACTTGCTTAAGTTCAAACAACTAAAAACAATTCAAACACTATTATTGTGATACAAAACAAGAGTTTTTAATTGCTGGGTTTTTTTTCCATAACCCTGTTTCTATGGGTTATTTATTCCTTGTAAACATTTTTAATAGCAGCATATGTCTCATTGAGAACATGTGATAATCATTTTCCTCTTTGGGGTTAGGAAACAAATGATAAAGAGGTGACAAGAAATGGATCAAGATTGCTAAGACAAGGCTTGAATTTTGGTGACTGAAAGATTTATCCCCCTAAAAATATTCACAGGGAATTCACCCTCATCCTCCTTCCCACTAGGCCCCGGTAATCCTTATGGTTTTCTCCATCCTCACCCCATTGGCCCTGCATGGATAATGAGATTGGTCATAAAAACAGGAATCTTCTACAGCTGAAGGTAAGGAAGGACGCTAGTCACTCAACGAAACATGTTGACATCACCTGTGTGTCACTGGGGCTCTAGCAGTGAACGAAACAACAAAAATTCTTGTTCCCATAAAGCTTATAGTTTGTGTGGAAGAGACTGGCTAAATCAACCCATCAGTCAATCAAACATACAATGTGAAAGATGTTGATAAGCACTAAAGAGAAAAATGAAGTAGGGAAGGGTGTTGGGGAGGTAGGTAAGGTTGCAAGGAAACAGAAATCAGGAGAAGCCTTTAGCGAGGAGGTGACATTGGAGCAGAAACCTGTAGGTGATGAGGGACTAAGCTGTGTGGATGTGTAGGGGAAGAGCAGACACACAGGCTCAGGCTCTGAGGTGGGAGAATATCTCCTGCGTTTGAGAAGAACCAGGAGCCCAGTGTGGCAGGAACAGAGCAAGTGAGGAGCACAGTATCAGGAGGCAAAGTCAAAGAGGGGATGGGGCTGAGAACAGACACCATGTGGCACTGTGTGCCTTGAGAGTGCTGTGGCATCTGTGCTGAATGAGATGAAGTTCATTTGAGCAGAGGACTGGAATATCTGATTTAGAGTTTAATAGGACCCCTCTGATCTATGTATGAGGAATGAATGTTAGAGGGCTAGCATGGAACCAGGGAGACCAATTAAGAGAGAAAAGTGTGACTTGAACTAGGGTGATGAGTGTGGATATATTGAGAAGTAATCAGGTCCTGGATCTGTGGAATGTAGAGCAGAAAGGGTTTGCTGATCCATAAAATGCAGGGCGGGGGAGCCAAGGATGGCCCCAGGGTACAACCAGAAGCATCTTTGTGTCTGCATGATTGGAAAAGAGGAGGGTGGTGGCTGCAGATGGGCCTCACTCCTCCCGCACTAAAGTCATTGGATGGAAAGTAAAGTGATTTTAAAAGTAGCCCTAGTAATTGGCTTTCCCAGTACAAAATTGGTTATTTTGGAGCATCATAGAGTTATTGGTTTTTAAATATGTGCCTTTCTCAGGATGTTTCAGGTGAGTTATACCTTTCTGCTAGTCCATTTCTAAATCTTGTTCAGCCAATAAGTTCTATTCTGTGTACTTTATGTTCAGAAACATTGGAATAACCTAAATGACAAATAATTATTTATATGGTCGACATAAGTTGTGGAACATAACAAAAGAGTGTTTATATTAAATCTCATTGTTTTAGTGAAATAAGAATATATACACAGAAATCTAGGAAGATCTTAGGTGTACACAATGGTTTCAGCAGAGATTGAAGTGGGGGAGATTATGAATGTTCTGTTTCATTTTTCTTTAATGAATTTCTGTGACTTTTTAATAAGAAAACATAAATGTAATAACAAAATTATTAGAAGAATTCTATTGTAGATTTTTTGGAATGTTTCAACTAATCTCTTACTATTGCTTCTTTCACTTTATTATTCTTTTTTTAAATTTATTTATTTTTTTATTTTAGCATATTATGAGGGTATAAATGTTAAGGTTACATATATTGCCCTTGCCCCTAATGAGTAGAGAATAAATCATTGGCTGAAAATAATTTATAACTGAAAAATAAACAGTAGAAAATACTGAAAATTACTTTTTAAGTTTCATTTTTGATTGACATATAATAATTATATGTGTTTATGGGGTACAATGTGATGTTTTATTACATGCATACATTGTATAATGACTGAATCAGGGTAACTAACATATTAATTACCTTACACATGTACCATACTTCATTCATGTTGCTGCAAAGACATCTTTATTCATTCATTCATTGGTGGATACTTACGTTGATTCCATATCTTGGCTATTGTGAATGAGAGTGCAGATATCTCTTTAACATAGTGATTTCATTTCCTTTGGACATATACCCAGCAGTGGGATTACTGGATTATATAGTAGTTCTATTTTCAACTTGTTTTAGGAACCTCCATACAGTTTATCATAATGGCTGTACTAATTTACATTTCCACCAACTGTGTGCAGGGGTTCCCTTTTCTCCACATCCTCGCCAACACATGTTATCTTTTGTCTTTTTCATAGTAGCCATTCTAACACAAGTGAGGTGATATCACATTGTACTTTTTGGTTTTTTTTAATTTCAGCATATTATGGGGGTACAGATGATTAGGTTATGCGCATTGCCTGCCCCCCATTCCCCCCTAGAGTCAGAGCTTCAAGCATGTCCATCTCCCAGATGGTGCGCATTGCACTCATTATGTATGTATATACCCATCCCTTCCTCCTCCTCCCATCTGCCCAACACCCAATGAATGTTATTCCTATATGTCCACTTAGATGTTGATCAGTTAATACCAATTTGCTGGTGAGTACATGTGGTGCTTATTTTTCCGTTCTTGGGATACTTCACTTAGTAGAATGGGTTCCAGCTCTATCCAGGAAAATACAAGAGGTGCTATATCACCGTTGTTTCTTATAGCTGAATAGTACTCAATGGTATACATATACCACATTTTATTAATCCACTCATGTAC